>CM070791.1:22149754-22177169 GCA_036346955.1 Dipus sagitta
ATCAAAGACAGTAGAAGCATATAGTACTTACTAATTATCTAAAGGTAGGCAGAAAAAATATATATATAAACTTCTTGGATATAAAATTAGAATCGTTATTTTGAAACTAGTAAAAATTTCCTGTTACATTGTTAAATGCTGAAAAGGTTTGAATTAAAGTAAAATTGAAATCTAAAGTTTTGAATTAAAATTTGAATTTCAAGATTTACCTACTCATATGCTGTATCTTAAAAGTGGTATTTTAAAGTTTGAACTTTTATGTTGCATATATTAGATTTAAAATTTATGTCTTAGAGCTGAATTTCAGTGAACACTATATTCAGGCATATTTTCTTTAATCATTTTCGTAACTGGATTGAAATAAAAAACATTTCAACCTGGCACTTCCTCCCATTAAGTTTCTCTTAAGGGTATTAATTTTCTCTCAAACTGTGTATTTGATTAAGAATGAGCTTATAGGTTGTCAATAAAAATTTTTAGTAGGAAAGAAAGAACAAATAGAGGATTTTTGTGGTGAAGGAGCTATTGACAGGTAAATTAATGAGGTGAAATATTTTGAACATCTATTTATACCCTAAAATAATGATTATTTAAAAACGTTTAGGTACAGTGGGCATAGTTTAGAATATTCTACTTCATACCAAAACATGACCTGGGAGTATTCTGAGCCACTGAAATGAAGTTGAGATCATGCAAATCTATAAAGAATAGCTGTGTTATATAACTTACCAGCTAATAGCAAATAAGGGCTCAGAACCAGGCTGGCAAATCTATCAGCCTTTTTTTTTTTTTTCATTTCATGACATATATTTGGGGACAAGGTCTTGCTCAGCAGATGACATGCCTGGAATTTGTGTTTATACTGTTTCAGCCTCCTAAATGCTTGATTATACATGGGCACAATCATAGTCAGATTTAGCCTTCTTTATAAAAATTGATTATTATTATGTTTTCCTTAAGCCATGCAACTCTTCATGTGTTAAATGCTTTTAGTCAGTGGACCCCTGTAAATAATCTTATCTTCTTGCTTCAGCAAGAGCTAAAACTCACTTATCTATAATCTCTGTTTTAAAGATGTGGGGTCCTGGAGAGAAAGATGAGTTGATGAAGCACATTTTGTGTAAGCATAAGTACCTGAATTCAGATCCTCAGGCCCATGTAAAATCATGCTGTAGTTTGAGCATTTGCAATCCCAGTTTGTGGTAGGGAGAAAGAGACAGGAGAACCAACTAGAAGCTTGTGGGCCAGCTAACCTTGTAAATGCAGTGGTAAACAACAGCAGCAATGTTCAAAAACAATGTGGAGAATGAGAACCAGAAAGTGAAGTTGTTCTCTGACCTCCACATGTTCACCATGAAACACAAACACCCGCTCCCCCCCCCCACACACACCTTTTTGTTTGCAAATTTTTATTTATTTTTCACTTTAAAGGTATTTGGATTTACTCATGGATGTTGACCTACCCACTTATTGACTTGGAAATGAGTGTATTCCATGTGCAATGCGTGAATTGATTGGTTTCATGATTGAGCATTGTCTCATTGCAGGAAAGAAACAAAATCACTTTGCTAGAAAAGCCCTGTAAACAATGGTGAAGGCTTTTTTAGTGTTTGTTCCAGATACTCATACTGATGCAGGTCTTTACCAAGAAACAATGTATGTCTCTGAGTAGTACATCACACACACCTCACATTCTAGTTAAAAAAAAATGTAAAAATACAAAGAAAGATTCAGAATTTTAGGTTTTTGATTTTAAAGGTCTCATTTCATGTTAAAGAACCTCAATAGCTAATGTGCATGTTAGCACCTATTCTAATTTTCTCAGAAACATTTTAATATACAAGTTTCTTGTAAGTGAACTTTGCAAATTTCAACATAATGTTAGATGGAATAAGGCTCTATTAATCTTTTTGAAGTAATTTATTTATTTATTTCACATAGAAAGAGGGAGGGAGGGAGGGAGAGGAGAGAGAGAGAGAAAATGGGCATGGCAGGACCTCCAGACACTGCTAAGGAACTCCAGATGCATGCGCCCCCTTATGCATCTGGCTAACATGGGTCCTGGGGAATTGATCCTGGGTCCTTTGGCTTTGCAGGCAAATGCCTTAAGTGCTAAGCCATCCCTCCAGTCCTATGCATCTTATATTAAAAGAATTTCTTGAGTATACCCTACATTTGAAGCATTACTTGGTTCTTGGATAAACCCTCTGAGCTCCAAGCCAAGGGACACAAACTTACTATGGCATAACTGTTGGTCAGTTGGTAGCATTTAACTTCATGAAAGTGCCTAGTTCTATCAACAGTATTATCATTGTCTATGAGAAATGAGGGCATTGCTCATGTGATAGTGGGCATGGGCATTATACAATTATGCTGGCATCAAGAGATTCTTCTGTTCCATTGTAAGTAGTTGTTTTGAGATGACAGAAAAGTGGAATTCTTTATAGAAACAGTTGCGAGATTTTTTATGTTTCTACTATAGATAGACACAACCCTGTAGATTCTGTTTCTAATTTGTGAAAGTCCTGACTCCTGTTCTCACAATCCTTTTCTGCATGTTATATTAATTTTCTTGAGCACTGAAACTTGGATTAGTCAATTTTTTGGAGGTAGTGGAATCAAGCCCAAGGCCTCAACCATACTAGACCTCTACCACTGAACCATGTCCTCATCCCCTTATGTACTTTGTTAATGGAGCAGTCATTGAAGTGAGGGACCTTTCTTTATGATTATGAGAACTGCTGGCACAGCTTTTAGCATGTCTGCATATACTAGAAAGAGGAATTCTATAGTGAATGAGACTGTCATGTCAGTGATTATAAGCTTGATATAGTAAAGAATAAAGTACTTTTTTTTACTTAAAGTCACAAATATCTACATTTTATACAAACTAATGAAAATTATAACTTGTGCAAAATATATTTATATATTGAGTCTTAAAACAAGAAGATATTCTCAGAAAGGAGAGAATTAAAGTTACAAGCTTTAAAATTGAAAAAAAAACATACACTTTGTGTTTAAATAATTCTACAAATGCTTAGCAAGGTAAGTGTTGGCATGTGCATCTACACACACACAAGCACACACACTTACTTTCTCAAGGAAGGCGGTTACAGTATTTATCTTGTGATAGACTCTGAAGGTAAATCATACGGAGTTGAGAGTACAGTTGCGATAAAACTTCATTCAGTTTGGTTGTGATTTGTGTCATGAATCTTGAGAGAAGATGAAGTGGCCATGAAAATAGTGAGTAAACGTAACATCTTCCTGACATAAATGAAGATGCACCATTGTAAAAGCAACCTGAAAGTTATAGACTGTTTTATGAAAAAAATAATGCAATTTATTATTTGGTGTATTTTGTTTCTAATTTCCATGTATTAAAACTTTCCTCAAGGGACAACAAGAATTAAAGAGCCACAGATTAAGAGGCACTGTTCTCCCCTTACAATCACTGATGATGCTCATAACCTGCAAACCTAGGGGGAACACCAGCAATCCAACTGAGGAGGGCCCTCAGCAGAATGGGGGCAGGGAGGAGGCAAATGATGGTACTGACATGTAATATATGCATAAAATATTATACTAAAAATTAATAAAACTTCCACAGCCAGGTGAGGTGGTACATGCCTTTAATCCCAGCACTTGGGAGACAGAGGTAGGTGCACCACCATGGGTTCAAGGCCTTTCTGAGACTACATAGTGAATTCTGGGTCATTCTAGGCCAGAACAAGACACCCTAAAAAAAAAGCCCAAATAAATTTTATGTTTAAATATTCCATGTTTTTTCTCAATGTCTTTAGATAATTTAAGTATTACTTGGGGTTTAAAAAATACTGTGGATAGGGGGCTGGAAAGATAGCTCATCAGTTAAGGCATTTGCTTGCAAAGCCTAATGACCTGGGTTCAATTCCCCAGTACCCACATAAAGCCAGATGCACAGGGTGGCACATGCATCTGGAATTTGATCATACTGGCTGGGGGCCCTGGCATGCTAATTCTCTGTCTCTTCTGTCTCTCTCTCTGTCTCTGTCTCTCTCTCTCTCTCTCCTTGCAAATAAATAAATAAAAATAAAAATACTGTGACTACACAGAATACTTTCACATAAATCTTTAACATTTCAAGTAATTACCTTATACTTGTGTATGTGCCTAAAATGACAAGTTTGTAAGGCTTGGCTTGAACTTGTTAAATCTTTCTATTTTCATTTTTCCTAATATAATAAAATATTTGTTTGCAGAAAAATAATTTGAGTGAGTCAAAATACACAACACTAATAACAATTCCTTGCTAATAAAAGGGGTTTTTATTGATAAAAGTGAATTGAGGGATTTTCCCAGAGACCAAGAGTCATGGCTTACAGAAGAGATGAAATGTGGTTTGAGGGGTGTTATGACTATGAACGACTTACAAGAGAGTGGGGACTTCCTCAGAATCACCCCAGTGATGGCTACCATAGAGTAGTTAATATTGTGCCAAAGAAATCACCTCTGCTAGAAAAGAAACCATCACTGCTAGAAAAGAGATGACCTCTGCTAGAAAAGAGACCAACTCTTCTAGACAGACCTGATGAAGGAAGCTACAGTAGATATTACAGTCATGTTGATTACCGAGAATATGACGCGGGCTGCAGTTTTTCTCATGATTGAAGAAGTGGTCCACCTCACAGAGGAGATGAAGCTGGCTACAGATGGACCAGAGATGATCATTCCATAAGTTGACAGCCTGACTACAGAGACTCGCCTGTAGGCCGGAAGGATTCCCTGCACAGCAGATCTGGCTCCAGTGTCAGCAGTAGAAGCTATTCTCCAGAAAGAAGCAAAGCATAGAAGTAAGGAGAGACCCATCCAGTCTTTGAAAACATCAAGAGACACTTCACCCTCAGGTTCTTCACCAGTTTCTTCATCAAAGGTGTTAGATAAATCAATCAGGCTAACTGAGAAGGAACTTAGTGAGGCTGCAAGCAAATGGGCTGCTGAAAAACTAGAAAAGTCAGATGAAAATAATTTACCTGAAATTTCGGAGTTTGAGATGGATTCCACAGCACCCTTGTTTATTGATCATACAGGAGAACCTGAGGTGAACACAGTGGATGGCACAGAGTTGTTTGAAGACAGCCAGTTGGCCAGTCACTCTAAAGCAAAATAGCATCAAAAACCAAAGAGATTGAACAGGTTTATCAACAAGATTGTGAGACTTTTGGGATGGTGGTGAAGATGCTGATTGAGAAAGATCCTTCATTAGAAAAATCCATACAGTTTGCACTGGGGCAGAATTTACATGAAATAGGTGAGAGGTGTGTGGAAGAACTCAAACATTTCATTGCAGAATATGATAGTTCTACTCAAGATTTTGGAGAGCCTTTTTAGGAGAATTAGTGTTGATGCCAAAAAGAAGTTTATAGATCCTTGCTCTGATTGTGTGATTCCTTAATATTGTGTGATGAAGAAAAATACTTTATTATAACTGGTCATTTCTCAATCAAATAAATATCTTAAAGTACTAATACTAAAAAGTACAAATACTAAAAGTAGTCTGTTTAAAATATCTGAATCAAAAATATTTTCTACATGGACAGTCTGCTAATCTATATTCATGCCCCTCCCTCTAAAACATGATGGTCATTTAAAGCTTGAAAAAGCAGTTGTGGGAGCAGTTTTCTGTACTTAACACGTGTTCTTTAGTCTTCCATAATATGGTCATTTGGTCACAAGTGTCATGTATAGTTAGAAATCATCCCGCTTCAACATTAGTAGTCTGTTTGCATTTCATAGTGAGTGATCCTATGTGAGAATGTTAGCAGTTTGAGTTGTGATTCTATAGCCTTAGGCTTGCTTTTCTTAATGTAACTATTAACAATGTCAAGGTTTACCATCCTAATGAACTAGTACTTTGGTATCTTAGTGAATATTTGCTTTGAGAAGAATTCTCAGTCAGTGATAAAACAGCACTTAAAATCTCTACAAAAGACCTCTGAGAATAAAATACTGCTTTCCAAGTACATGAACTGAATGCATCTGTTCCACTAAAATACTCATGAAACTTTGGACCATGCTGTCTTATGTGTAGTTTTAAACAACAATGTAGATAAGATTTAGAAGATGGAAGAGGCTTTTAAGGTTAAGATTTCTCAGAAACCCTTCTGATCATTAGAGGAAAACATTAGAATATGTAAGAATTTTTAATAGGCCCATACTCTGTATTAAAACTAACATGCTGATAGATTATTCTATTAATCTCTGTGATCTCAACTTCTTGTTCTGTGGATCTTAAGAGGTTCTCAGCTCTTCAAAAGTATTCCTGAAAGAAGGAAAGAAAGAAATCAGAGAAGGCATTGAGGCCAGCATTGCTACTGCTTACCTCAAGAGTGAGAAAGTTACTTAGGAATCCCCAGCAACCAGTGGGGAGTCCTCTCATTTCCTGGCCTCTTCCAGCAGCACAGTGACATTGAGCCAAAATACACAATTTGTGACATTACTTAGGAAACCTTAAAAACATGCTTTTTATTAACTACCCAGTTTCATTATCTTCCTGTCCTTTATCCATTTTCACTCTATTCTCACTTCAATTCCATCATTTAAAAAAAATTGATAGACTTCTGGTTAAGATGGTGGCATAGGTACCATGCCAAAGCAGCCTGGGGGGAAAAAGGGGGAAAAAAAACTCAGCAAAATATACACTTTTACTAAAAAGTGAGGTGTATAGGAAACTGAAATGGCAACAGAGAAGTAGGAGAGATCCAGAGCATCCAGAGCCCACACACACTGGCAGAAACAGCTCCGGCAGGACCACAGACCAAGCAGCAGTGGCACACCAAAAAGCTGCCAGGCTCAGCTTGAGCCACAGGAAAAGCCGGGTGAGGGGGTTTTCCACTCACACCAGAGCTCTCCAGAACTCAAGAAACGTGAAGGTAGAACAGCAGTGAACAACGAAGGAGCAGATCACAAGGTAGAAGAACACGTGGAACAGTGAGAGAACTAGAGCAGCATTGGCAGCCTCCCCTCCCCCACTGCCAGTGCCCAGCTCCAGGGAACAGAGCAGTGGTTCAGGGACCAGGCCACACCAACTTGAAACAAGACCGGGACCCAGGGAGGAGCAGACATAACTGGGATTACACCAGGGAAGGGTCACACCTGGTCACAAGCTGACTTGGAACATTCAGCAGATAAGAAATCTTAATCTCCTTGTTGTCAGGATTAAGGGTGTGAGTGGGGCACCACACATCCTAAGGGATAGTTAGAGGATCTGGTAGTCATAATACCTGCTCTTGGATAAATACTCTGAGCTGTTTTGCAATGAAAGTGTTTAGTTAAATTTTAGAAACTGTATTTGGTTCCACTCAGCCTACTTGAATACTCTCATAGCAGGCAAACCGAACACCTGGGGTCACTTTTGTAGATACTCTGAGAGTCTTCAGAGCCACACCTAAGGCCTTAAGTTCCTACCCTACAGTTATAAAACATCAGATTGACTGATACATCTAATAATACCCAGCTAATTAGAAAATCCAATCATTAAATAATCCAGGATGCAAAGATATACGGGACACTATGAAAAGATCAAACATAAGAATTCAGGGCATTGTAGAAGGAGAAGAATTTCAATCCAAAGGCATAGTAGGCATGTTCAAAAAAATTATAGAGGAAAACTTCCCTCAAATTGGGAAAGAGGTGCCAATGCAGATACAGGAATCCTTTAGAACACCAGCCAGACAAAACCTGGAAAGAACCTCTCCTCACCATATTATAATCAAACTACCAAACACACAAACCAAAGAAAAAGTACTGAAAGCAGTCCGAAAGAAAAATCAAGTTACCTACAAAGGCAAGCCTATCAGGATTACAGCACATTACTCAACACAAACTTTAAAAGCCAGAAGGGCATGGAGTGATGTATTCCAAGTCCTCAAAGATAACAACTGTCAACCAAGGTTACTTTATCCTGCAAAACTACCCATTCAAATAGACGGAGAAATAAGGACATTCCACAACAAGAGCAATCTAAAGGAATATTTGAAGACAAAAGCAGCTCTACAGAAAATACTTGAAAGAATCCTTCATGCTGAAGAAAAAGAAAAGCACACGTGTAAGGAACTGGTAATAAACTAACAATACTCAAATACTAGTTAATACAAGAGAGCAAAGGTAAAACCAAGAACTACAAAAAATGGCAAAAGTGAATACACACCTTACAATATTATCTCTTAATATCAACGGCCTCAATGCCCCAAACAAAAGACATAGGTTTGTAGACTGGGTTAAAAAGCAGGATCCTTCAATTTGGTGCCTCCAAGAAGCCCACCTTTCTACAAAGGATGGACAGTATTTCAGGGTGAGAGGTTGGAAAATGGTGTTTCAAGCAAATGGACCTAGAGAACAAGCAGGGGTTGCTATCCTAATATCTGACAAGGTAGACTTCAGTCCAACATTAGTTAAGAAAGATAAGGAAGGTCACTTTATATTGATTAAAGACACCCTCCAACAGGAGGACATTACAATCCTAAACATATATGCACCTAACATGGGGGCCCCCAAATTTACCAAACAAACACTATTAGAACTAAGGTCACAGATAACACCAAACACAGTGGTAGTGGGTGACTTCAACACCCCACTCTCATCAATTGACAGGTCATCCCTGGAAAAAAATAATCAAAGAGGCATATGGACTAAATGGGGTCATAGAAGGAATGGACCTAACAGATATCTACAGGACATTTCATCCACATGCTGCAGAATATATATTCTTTTCAGCAGCACATGGAACATTCTCTAAAATAGGCCATATATTAGGACACAAAGCAAAACTTAACAAATACAGGAAAATTGAAATAATTCCTTGCATTCTATCTGACCACAATGGTATCAAACTACAAATCAGTAGCATGAAAGGCTATAGAGCATACACAAAATCATGGAAAATAAACAAGACACTACTAAATGATGAATGGGTCAATGAAGAAATCAAGAAGAAAATCAAAAAATTGATTGAGTAAAACGATAATGAGAACACAACATACCAAAATCTCTGGGACACAATGAAGGCAGTCCTAAGAGGCAAATTTATAGCTTTAAGTTCCTATATTAAGAAATTAGAAAAGTCGCAAGTAAACGACCTAATGCTTCACCTTAAAGCCTTGGAAAAAGAAAAACAAGGCAAACCAAAAAGAAGAAATAATAAAGATTAGGGCAGAAATTAATGAAATAGAAACAAAAATAAAACAACCCAAAGAATCAATGAAACAAAGAGTTGGTTCTTTGAAAGGATTAAAAAGATTGATAAACCCTTAGCAAATCTGACCAAAAGAAAGAGAGAAGAGACACAAATTAATAAAATTAAAGATGAAAAAGGTAACATCACAACAGATGCCAGAGAAATTCAGAAAATCATAGGGACCTAGTATAAATGCATATACTCCACAAAGTATGAAAATCTGAAACAAATGGATGATTTCCTTGATTTATGTGATCTACCTAAATTAAATCAGGATGAGATTAATCACTTAAATAGACCTATAACAAGCATGGAGATCCAAGCAGTTATCAAAAATCTCCCAACTAAAAAAAGTCCAGGCCCAGATGGTTTCACTGCTGAATTTTACCAGACCTTCAGGGAAGAACTAACACCATTGCTTTTTAAGCTTTTCCATAAAATAGAAAAAGAAGGAATCCTACCAAACTCCTATGAAGACAGCATCACCCTGATACCAAAACCAGGCAAAGATAGAACAAAAAAAAGAAAACTACAGACCAATCTCCCTCATGAACATAGATACAAAAATTCTCAACAAAATATTAGCAAACAGAATACAAGAATATATCAGAAAGATCATTCACCCTGAACAAGTAGGCTTTACCCACAGATGCACGGATACTTCAACATACGCAAATCGATAAATGTAATACATTATATAAATGGACTGAAGAAGAAAAATTATATGGTCATCTCATTAGATGCAGAGAAAGTGTTTGACAAAATCCAACATCCCTTCATGATCAAAGTCCTACAGAGACTGGGAATAGAAGGAATATATCTCAATATAATAAAGGCTACTTATGACAAGCCTACAGCCAACATATTACTAAATGGGGAAAAACTGGAAGCTTTTCCACTAAAGTCAGGAACAAGACAAAGTGTACACTATCCCCACTTTTATATAATGTAGTAGTGGAAGTGATAGGTATAGCAATAAGGCAAGTGATGCACATAAAAGGGATACAAATTGGAAAGGAAGAAATCAAGTTATCATTATTTGCATATGACATGATTCTATATATAAAGGACCCTAAAGACTCTACCAGCAAACTGTTAGAGCTCATAAACACCTGCATACAAGTAGCAGGATACAAAATAAATACACAGAAATCAGTAGCATTCCTCTATGCTAACAACAAACACACCAAGGATGAAATCAGAGTCACTCACATTCACAATTCCATCAAAGAAAATAAAGCACCTTGGAATAAACCTAACCAAGGAAGTAAAGGATCTCTACAATGAAAACTTTAAAACACTCAAGCAAGAAATTGCAGAAGACACTAGGAAATGGAAAACATCCCTTGTTCATGGATTGGAAGAATCAATATTGTGAAAATGGCAATCTTACCAAAAGCAATCTACACATTTAATGCAATCCCTATCAAAATCCCAAAGGCATATTTCATGGAAATAGGAAAAACAATCCCAAAATACATTTGGAATCACAAAAAACCTCGAAAATCTAAAATAATACTGAGCAACAAAAATAAGCTCTTTATAGCTTGCCAACAGTTCTCTTCTCCTAGGTGTGACAGTGTTAAATATGTTTGTTTTGCTTTTGTTTTTTTAAAGTCCCATTTTAGGATCAATAAATTCAGATGTGTACTAGAATATTTATTTTGTAAAATGTTTTAATTAAAGTGATTTGTAAATTATCCATTGTTTTTGAATATACCTAATTGATGTAATAAAATTTTCATTGTCTTACCATAAAGCCTTGATGATCAACATGAGGGAAGCAGATATTGTAAAGCTTTTGTGAACTTTAAAAATGCAAAATAAAGCAACCAAGATGAAGTAAAAAAAAAAAAAGTGAATTGAAGTATGAACAGAGAAATCTTAAATGTGCTGAAAAGAGAGCTCAGCAGTTAAAGGTGCTTGCTTGTAAAGCTTGATGGCTTTGGTTCAGTTCTCCAGTGACCCCATAAAGCCAGAAGCACACAGTGGCATATACATCTGGAGTTTATTTTAAGTGCCAGGAGATTGTGGTATGCCCATTCCTCCCCTCCCCTCCCCATCTCTTTCTGCTTGCAAATAAATAAAGTATTTAAATATATACATATTACACTGGCTGGTGGTATATAATGAATATATTTGTTCTACTTAAAGACAAACCTGACTGAAATTTTACTCACCTTCAGTTGATGAATTTGTAAGACAATCATAATGGAATAAGAAACATCTACTAATATCTTATGTTTCTGTGGATAATAGCTGCTTAATTCCCACTTGTTTGCAGCAGAGAGTTTTCTTGGAAGCATTTTTTTTTTTTTTTTTGCTTGTTTGTTGAAAGCATGGTCTCACTGTAGCTCAGCCTTACTTGGAACTTGCTCTGTAGCTCAGGCTGGTCTTGAATGCATGGTGATCATCCTACCTCAGTGAGTGTCAGGCAAGTATTTATTTTTCTTCATTGTGATTAAATCTCATCCACATGTCTGAGAGAAAAGTTGACTGATGTTCTTAAGTAATTATATATTCATAAGAACCAGCATTTCCCCCACTAACCTCAGAATATTACAGAATATTCTGTGGGGTATAAGCAGGCTCCTTTTGAATTGCCCATTTTCAAACATCAGATGGTATAAAGTCATTTAGTCCCTTTACTTCAATGCTATGACAAATATTTTGTTTTGTTTTGTTTTTTCTTTTTCATCTTCTTTTTATTTTTCATCTATTTTTTTTTTCATTTTTCAAGGAAGGGTCTAACTCTAGCTCAGGGAGAAGTAGGAAGAAAGTATTCTTCAGAAAACTTGAGTTTTAGAACTATTTTAAATGCTTCCTTTAAATAAAAAGAGAAAGGGAGATCCATTTGAGTGCTTAGGTTTTTCTTACATCTGACCTTCAGCCTTGATTTGGAAGATCCCTTCTGCCCTCTGCAGTGCTGCATATGTCCTGTAAGACAAAATGAAAACCTTGCAAAATAGCCTGGCATGTTAGGAGTGCAGTGCCCAGGACCCCATCCAAGCAAAAAGTTAAAAATTAAGCAAAGTACAAAAGCACCACATTTCTTATGATCTGTCAATGAAGTGAGATCAAAGGAAAACATCTGTCCATCAGTTAAGGCAGGCAGGCTATGAAAGCACAGCTGGCCTAAGCAAAGGCCCCCAGCAGATGCCTCCTTAAAAGTGAACCTATGCCAGGACAGAAAACAGCAGCATTACTGACACATTACTGGAGAATGGGTGTGAAGTAGTGTGAGCTGACAACTCCAGAGGGGTCCAGTCATACTGTCCATATGCAGGGCCAGAGTGCTTTGTAAGTTTTCATACAGGAGCTCTACCATGGCCTCACCATGGCCATTGGGGAATCTTTCCTCTTGCTTGTGGTGATGGGTGAGAGGGCGGATGTACTGTCTGAGCTTCTATTCTCAAAGTGCTATGGCTACAAACCTGACCTCCCCAGAGGAAGGATGTTGCCCCACTCAGCACTGCAGCCATCCTGTCCCACTGGGGAAGTTCACCATCTTGGGCACCCCAAAACACTGTGACCTAGCATTAAGTTACAAAGCACTGTCCCTCCCCATAAACCTTCCCAAGACAGTCTAAATACTTTTGCCTCAGGTCCTTTTCTCAAGTATATCCTGTACAACCATCCACTAAAATGTACAAGGCCTGTTAGGCAGAAAATGGAAGGAACTGGATAAGCATCAGCGAAAAAAATCACACATGGTAGGAATGTTGAAATTATAAGATTACGAAATGCAAAACAGGGTTGGAAAGGTTTAGTGGAAAACACAGATAACAAGCAAGTGCATGCATGGAAATTTTAAGGAAAAATACTAAAGAACAGAAAACAATGGATTAATTGAAGAATGCCTGTGCTACTATATAATATGTGAGTTACAGGTAATGGGAATCCCAGAAGTGGAAGAAAAAGAGAAAGTAATAGGAGCAATGTTTGAAGCAATGATGACTTAAGAAATCTCCTCAATTAATGTCACTAAGCTGTAGCTCCAGGAACATAAAGAATGCCAAAATGTACGTACTGAAAAATAAGAAACAATATTTTTTAAACCCAAACCTGGGCACATTATATTTGAATTTCAAAATTACAGATAGAGAAAAATAATCTCAAAAGAATCTAGGGGATGGGGGAGTGGACACATTAGCTACAGAAGAACACAGGTGACTGTATTCTGACTACTCTTTAGAAGTCATGCAATGGAGCAAAAAATGGAAAGAAATATTTTAAGGTGTTTTTTTTTTTAATTTTTTCTTTTCTCAGTTTATTTATTTATTTATTTATTCTTTATTAGTTAGTTTTGTATTCAGCAAATATAGTCAGTGTGGTGCCATTATTAGGCTCATCCATGACCTACCCGTCCCCTTGGCCCCTCCTTGTTGAGGTATATGGATCATGCATTGTGGAGTTAGCCCACCGTTATGGGTAAGATAAATGTCTCTGCATATCATGACCCAACATGTGGCTCTGACATTCTTTCCTCCCCCTCTTCCGCAAAATTTCCATGAGCCATGTTGGGTTCATTTTTGGTCTGCTTCAGTGATGAGGTGTTGGGGGCCACTGAAGCTCTGGCTCTCTATTTGGTAGGAGTTGATTTTTCTCTGTGCTGATCTCCTTCCCGCTTGTGCTGGTATCCAGTTCATCAGGAAAACAGCACCCTTGCTTGTTTCAGCAATTTTTCTTAGTTTCAGCCAGGGCCCTTTTGAGGTATGATGGGGTGGCTCTCTCCTTGGGATCTACATCGATCTGAAAAAGAGAAGCAGATTCTCCAACAGAGAGTAAGTAAGCACCAGGACAAATGAGATAACCCTTACTTTTTTTATAGAGAATTTAATAGGTGTAGGCCCTCTTGTAGCCCATGATTGATGATAGCTTGATATTGGAGAGTGGGCTTATGTTTGGATATGGTTCTGACTTGTTTCCCAGCTCCAGCTATGGGTCCCATACCAGTGAGGAGATCAGTTAGCCAAATTGAGAGCAGTTGGTTCCCCACCATGGCTGTGTGCCACAATTGCACTTGTGTGGGCATCACAAGTTATTTGCTGCTAAGTATGTTAGACCAAGAGTTGCGTGGACAGATATTGGCCATTTTCCCCAAGTCACCCATGTAGCACCTTCTGGCACTAGACGCACTGACTGTCTGGGACTGACTCTCTTCCAACTTCCAGCCATGCCATTCTATTTTGCATGTCAACCACATAAGGTGTCTTCAGCAGTAGGGTCTTACCACTAACCTTTGGTGGGTCATCAAGTACTCTGACCGAATCTGTCTTTCTTTTAGGAAACCTTGTCGGTCTCTCTGATCAAAAGCTCATTGTGGATGATAGCCAAATGCTGGTACTGGGAGTTACAGGTCAGTGCCCACTAAGAAAATGAGGAAAAAGGTAACAAATATACAAGAGTTAGAGAGAAGAGAGAGGGAGAAGGAGAGGGAGAAGGAGGGAGGGAAGATGTAGAAGATTAAGGTTAGTCGTGATCCTATCCTCTCCAGTGTCTTGTGGTTCAGGTGTTCCCTGTAAGGGCCTGGTGAAGGATCAGCCATTTGGTCTGCCATTTAGAAAGTAGAATTTTATGGTACCATTGCCGTTTGGGTCTAGATTTGTGTTTCTCACCCCTTTGTTGCCCTCCCCTTCCATCCTCGTGTCTAGTCCACAAGATGATTGATGGATATGTGAGGTATCTTAGGTAGATTCAGGTTAGGTGCTGTAGATGAGTGAGACTATGTGGCGATTTTTTTTTCTGTGATTGGGTAAGTTCACTGAGAATGATCTGTTCCAGGTTCAACCATTTTTCCTCAAATTTCATTGTGTCCTTTTTTCTTACTGCTTTATAGAACTCCATTGTGTAGATATACCACATCTTTGTTATCCATTCTTCTAGTGATGGACATCTGGGTTGATTCCAGCTCTTAGCTATTACAAATTGAGCCACTAGAAACATGGTTGAGCAAATCTCTCCAGCCTGTGGTTTGAAGGTTTTAGGGTAGATGTTCAGTAAGGGAATAACGGGTCTGTTGATATCTCTATACTCAGCTTTCTCAGAAGTCTCCATATTGCTTTCCAAAGTGGTTGTACCATCCTACATTCCCACCAACAGTGGATGAGTCTTCCTACTTCTCCACATCCTCCCCAGCATTTATTTTTATTAGATGTGGACATATTTTGTATGTAAACAACACATGTTCTTACCATCCTTTCCCTCCTCCTTGCCACTTTACTTAAGAGGTCTTCCTCATTGGGGATGCAAGTCAACCCCATGAGATTGTGGGTCATGCATTATGAGGGGTTGGGAGAGAAGCAATTTTTCTATGCAGAATGTCCCAACGTGTGGCTCTAACAATCTTTCAGTCCCCTCTTTCATAAATTTCCTGGAGCCATGGTGGGAACATTTAAGTCTACTTCAGTGATGGACACTTAGAAGCCTTTGGTTTTCTGGTTTGGTAGGTGTTTAGTGTCCTCGGTATTTATCTCCATCACCCTGGTGCTGATACCAGATTCACAAAGAAAGCTGCAGTCTTGCTCATTTCACCAATTCCTCTGTGCTTTCAGCTGAACCCAGGGAGTGCACTTGGTCAGTTATCTCCTCAGGTCCAACTCCCATCTTAAAAAGAGAAACAGATTCTCCAATGAAGAATAAAGTCATGTCATCATTGGTTAAATGGGATAACCATTATTAATTTAGAGACAATTAAAAGGCCATAGACTCTATTGTCTAAGGTTAGTTGGAACTTGGCAGTGGAAAGAACTATCTGGATATGAATCTGACTGGTTTTCCCATTACAGATATGGATTCCTTTGCACTGAGCAGATCTGTTAGCCAACCCAAGATCAGTTGGTTACCCACCATGGCTGTGGGCCACTAATGTACTTGTGTGAGCATCACATCAGGTTCTTTGCTTACTGGGAAAAGACCTCCTGAAGAAAACCCCAGTAGCCAAGGAAATTAAACAAGCACTCAACAAATGGGATCTCATAAAGCTAAAAATATTTTGCACAGACAAACTTACCATAAGCATAGCCAATAGATTACTCACTGAATGGGAGAAAATATTTGCCAGCTATACCACTGACAGAAACCTAATATCCAGAGTCTACAAAGAACTCAAAAAAAAAAAAAAAACAAACAAACAAACAAAAAAAAAAACAAAACCTAAGCAATAAAAAATCAAACAAGCTACTCCAAAAGTGGGGCAGAGAACTAAATCGGGTTTTCTCAGAGAAAGAATTAAAAATGGCTAACACACACTTAAGAAAATGTTCAACATCTTTAACCATTAGGGAAATGCAAATTAAAACAACTATGAGATTCCACCTTACCCCAGTAAGGATAGCAAACATTAAAAACATCAAATGAAAACAATGTTGACAAGGCTGTGGAGAAATTGGAACACTCATTCATTGTTGGTGGGAATGTAAGCTGGTACAACCACTGTGGAAATCAATATGGAGACTCCTGAAAAGGATGAAAATAGAGTTACAAACAGATCTTGCTATTCCCTTACTGGGCATTTACTATAAAACCTCTACATCACAGTTCAGAGATATTTGCACAACCATGTTCACAAGCTGCTCAATTCATAATAGCTATAAATTGAAATCAACCCAGGTGCCCATAATTGGATGAATGGATAACTGAGATGTGGAATATCTACACTATGGAATTCTACTCAGCAGAAAGTAAAACTGGCACATTGAAATTTGTAGAAAAATGGTCAGACATGGAACAGATCATTCTAAGTGAACTCACAACCACAGAAAGACAACCATTGCATGATTTCACTCATTTGCAGTTCCTAACCTGGATTATCCCAAGTTGATGACATATCTGAATAACATGTTGAAGCTTGGACAATAGGGAGGGTAGGGCTTGGGGAAAGGGAAAGGGTGGTGGAGGGGGAACACAAAATTGAACTCAAATTGAACTGGTACCATAGAATCCTATATCCTGGAAAGCACACTAAAAGGTGGAACCCTCAATAGGACTTTAGGAATAGGACCTGTATCCAAGGGTCCTGGAGAGGGTGAGACAAAACCTAATGTCACATTTCTCCTGCTTCTCTTTCTTCTCTGTCTTTTTTTTTCTTTTACCTTGCTGCTGGCCTGTAATTCCCTGCATCAGGATGTGGTGTACATCCATAATGAGCTGTTGATCAGAGAGACCTTCTAGATCACCCAAAACAAACAAGACAGACTTCTGTCAGAGCATTTGATTACCCACCAGAGGTTAATGGTAAGATCCTACTGCTGAAGACACCAAACGCCATTGGTGTAGACCATGGAGATACATGGTTGTAATCTGGGGGAGAAGCAGTACCCAGACAATTAACCTATCTAGTGCTGGAAGGTGCTAAATGAGCTTCTGGGAGAAAGTGGCCAACATCTGTCCAAGAAACTCAAAGTCTAAGTGACTCAGAAGCAAACAACCTGACATGATACTCACTTAAGTGCATTAGTGGCAGACAACAATGGTGGGTAACCAAGTGCTCTTGTATTGGCTAATAGATCTGTTCAGTGGAAAGGAATCCATATCTGGAACTGGGAAACAAGTCAGAATCATATCCAGATAATGATTCTGCTTTCTACTGCCAAGATCCCCCTAACTTTAGATGATAAGAGGGTCTAGACCCTTTTAATTCTCTCTAAGCTAATAATGGTTATCCCATTTAACCAGTGCTGACTTCCTTCTCTGTTGGAAAAATCTGTTTCTGTTTTTCAATGGGACTTGGACATGAGGAGATAAACAACCCAGTGCACTCCATTATGGCCCCAGATGAAACCACAGAGGAACTGGCAAATAAAGCAGGAGAGCTGCTTTCATACAGATCTGGTTTCATCACAAGGGTGATGGGGATAGATACTGAGGACACTCAACACCTACCAAACCAGAGATCGAGAGACTTCTAAGTGTGCATCACTGAAGTAGACTTAAATGTTCCCAGCACGGCTCAGGGAAATTTGCAGTAGAGGGGGCTGAAAGATTGTTAGAGCCGCAAGTCTGGAAATTCTGCACAGACATATTGCCTCCCCTCCCCCAGAATGCATGACCCCCAATCCCCATGGGGTTGACCTGCATCCCCAATGAGGAAGACCTCTTCAGTAAAGCAAAGGGAGGAGGGAAGGGATGGTAACATGTGTTGTTTGCATTCAAAATGTGTTCATATATAATAAAAGTAAAAAAAAGAAATAATTAAATGGTTAAAGGTGCTTTCTTGCAAAGCCTGATGACCCAGGTTCGATTCCCCAGTACCCAGGTAAGCTAGATGCACAAAGTGGCACCTAGTATCTGGAGTTCATTTGCAGTGGCAGAAGGTCCTGGTATCCATTCCCTCTATGTCTGTTTCCCTATCTCTCTCTCCCTGTCTCCTTCTCTGTCTCTCACTCACTCACACAAACATATAAAAATATTTTTTAAAAAAATAAAAGCTTTGGAAGGTGGCCCATGCTTTTAATTCCAGCACTCAGGAGGCTGAGGTAGGAAGATCACTGTGAGTTGGAGGCCACCCTGAACTGACAGAATGAGTTGAAGGTGAGTTTGAGCTACAGTGAGACTCTACCTTGAAAAATGAAAAAAAAAAAAAAACCCAAACATAAATAAATAAATGAAAAGAAGTTTTGCATAGAACTTCTACACATCTTTTACTAGTGAAAGCAAGGTCACATGGCTGAGTCTGCTGTCTGTGGGAAGAGGATATATAACCTTTCTCAGAGATGATCAGTGAACATCTCCTTTTGCAGTATGAATATCTGTTATATAACAGAGTTTATGAAACGTTTCCTGTGACCACTAATGAATGTTGTTAATCATAGTCTACTGAGGAAATGATAAAATTGTGCAAGAACAAAAGAGCAGAATGATATGAGTGGTGTTAGTTATGCAGGGGAAGGGGAAGAGGAGTCACAGTCAAAATGTGAGATTTGTGGTCAGACATCTCTCTGAAGTGATGACACGTGAGTTATCTATTTATTCTTCTATCCATTTGCCACCTCCCCCACCCCAGCATAATCTGATCTTCCAATCTTCCAATTCAGTGATTGCCAGTATGATTCAAAGAAGAGAAAAGGAGGCATGGGTTGTAACTGAAAATAGTTTGGAGAGATCACTCTATGTAGGGGTAGGAGTGGAGTCTTAACAGCTGGCTTAGTGGAACAGATTCCTTCTCGCAGCCTTCAATGTCATGCCAAGTAAGAGATTTCCCTGGGTAGGTGATCAGGTATGCATAAGGATTTTGACGTTATTTTTTTTAAAAAAAATGTTTTAGTCATTATTTGAGAGAGGGAGAAAGAAGCAGATAGAGAGAGAGGCCTCCAGCCCCGCAAACAAACTCCAGACCCATGTGCCACATTGTACATCTGTCTTACTTGGATCCTGTGGCTTTTCAGGCAAACACCTTAATTGCTAAGCCATCTCTCCAGCCCTAAACTTAAAATTTAAATTACAGGCATGAGAAGCCTTCAGAGTTTGTGGTAGAAGACATTATTCAATTATTTTCTCAAGGCAGGGTTATTTTTGGCAAGCTATTGGCATAGATGCTCATCTCAGTCTTCAGTAGTATGTGTGTTTGTCTTTACAGAAAGGGGACTAGGACACGTGCTCAGGCAGGGAAGAGGTAAGGTGCAATTGGACTTTACTCAGGTGAAACAAAACATTTTGCAAACTGTATGTTGTACTTTCAGGTTTCTCCTATTGTGAAATTCATGACTCAAGTGTTTGGTGATACTAATTTTAATACTTTTAAAAGTATACCATATTGATATGAAAACCTTTGGGCCAGGAAATACTGGCAAATCCTATTTGTATAACAGAATAAAATAATGAGTAATATAGCTGTAGTTTTACAGTTCTTAAACGACAATTCGCAAATGAAAAGTTTATTGATGTAATAAAGAGTAAGGTGGTACTGTTAACAACTGCACAGAAGTCAAACACAGTAGTATCTGAATATTAAAAAGTACCACAAGTAGGTTATATTTACATAGGTGGGAATTCCTTGACCTGAAAAAAGTGAAAGACTAGTATGACATTTTCAAAATCTGTGCATCCTTTTACTTCCTTTCTCTAGTTGTTGCTAAAATAGATGGGCTGTAAAGGAGACTGGCTTAGCATCCCTTCTGGTCTTGTGCATGTCAAAGGAGGCATATGCTCTTTTGGATGTAATTCTCAAAATCTCACTAGAGGGTGGTGTTGGTTATAAAACCGGAGGTTGCTACTCATTTACATTACATTCATTTCTGGGCTGTATTTACATTTATCGCAAAGGTGAAGTCAAGCCCTGTCAGTCTTCCCTAGAAGATGGTAAATGTCAAGTCTGAGTCCTGCCCAGGCCTCATCCAAAGCTGGCTATTGTAGCCTCAGAAGAGCTAAATGCAAAAATGAAGAGATACGGAAGGAGTTCAATGGCACGTTCTAATTCCAGTTCCTGCACTGACTTGTAAACAAGGCTCTCTGTGCCTTCATCTCATCTGTGAAATAAAGGCTAACCTAAACTATCATTAAATGTTCAGTGCTTGGAGGTCTTCCAGCCAAGATGGCAACCGCCTGGCTGTGCTGCAAATCCCGGGGAAAGAAAGGCAAGATATTACAGGTACATAGTGGCTTTTAGGGGAGAGAAATCTGGCAGGGCATAGAGGCGGGGAAACAGGGAATCGCGGATCCCCTCGTAGGCGGGTAGCCCACCCCTCCCCCCAAATAATTGCCGTGTTCACAGCACCACAGATGCCGTCACGGCTGCGCCAGCCGCCACTGCTGCCACCACGTGCCGATTGTTCCCTGCGTGCGGAAGCTTAGACTGCTCCACACTTTCTTTCACTCACCCACTTACTGAGTGAGCCCAGTGCCACAGCAGTTGCCACGCAAACTCAGACTCTGTCTCTCGCTTGTGCCAGCTCAGGTGCCATCCCATACCTGTCTGCCGCGCTGGCCTGGCCGCCATTGTCCTGTGGCAGAGGAGCGCAGACTGCTTCCGGGTCTCAGCATTCCCAGCCAGAGTTTGGGCTGCTTCAGTGCTTGGTGTCTCAGTGCCACTCCCAGCTAGAACAGAGGCAGCTTTGGCACATTACCACTTGAGAACTCAGGCAACTTTGGCGCCCCTGCCAGGCAGTAGATAGGCAGCTTTGGCAAGTGAGAGTCAAAGCCCAGCCTGCTTGGCAACTGCCCCAGGCTGCATAAGATTCCCACTGTTCTTGAGCCCAGGCTGATACACCCACCTACCTGCCCATACACTGTCATGGGCAGAACACAGCGCAAAATAAAAAACATGAAAAATCAAATGCAAGAAAATCCAGTTAGATTACCCTCCGTTAGAGAATCTGCTTCTCTTTTTCAGATCAATGTAGATCCTAAGGAGAGAGCCACCCCATCATACCTCAAAAGGGCCCCGGCGGAAACTAAGAAAAATTGGAGAAACAAGAAAGGGCGCTGTTTTCCTGATGAACTGGATACCAGCACAAGGGGGAAGGAGATCAGCACAGAGAAAAATCAACTCCTACCAAATCAGAGAGCCAGAGCCTCAGAGCCCCCCAACACCTCATCACTGAAGCAGACCCAACATGGCTCAGGGAAATTTTGCGGAAGAGGGGGCAGAAAGAATGTCAGAGCCACATGTTGGGTCATGATATGCAGAGACATTTAGCTTACCCATAACTGTGGGCTAACTCCACAATGCATGAGCCATATACCTCAACAAGGAGGGGCCAAGGGGAGGGGGTAGGTCACAGATGAGCCTAATAATGGTACCAAACTGACTGTAAAAAAAAAAAAATAAATGAAAAATAAAAATGAAAAAAAAAAAAAAAAAGAAAATCCAGTTAGATCACCCAGTCCCACAATGAAGACATCTAACCAAAATATAGAAGAACCAATAGGACCAGAACACCAAATTGAAGCTAGGAGCAATGCAACCCTGACCAACCTACTGGTAGAACTTGCAGGAAAGCAACAAAGGTCAGATAATCGTGTCGATGCTGCCATCACTAAACTAGAACTAATAGGTAAGAAATTGGAAGGATTAGATAAGAAATTGGAAGGATTTCAAAGAGAGTTAAGAGATTTGAGGGAGAGTGGAAAAAAAGAAGACCTTAAAAATCAGCTGGCCATGCTAAATGAAGATATAAAGAAATGCAAGGAGGAACTACAAGAATCATCAAGAAAATCAGAAAATGATGTGAAAAGGGAGCTTGACAGAGGGATGGAAATTATACATAGAAAAGTAGTAGACAATGCAAACTTAATTGAACAAGTCCAAAACTCACTAGAAGCTCTCAAGAATAGAGTCAGCCAAGTGGAGGATAGAAACTCTGATCTGGAAGACAAGATGGAAGAAACAGTTAGAGAGTTCAAAAATTTCAGGAAGTTCAAAAGCTCCTGTGAACAGAACATGAGGGAATTGTGGGATACACTTAAACTCCCTAATACCAGGATCATTGGAATACCAGAAGGAGAAGAAATTCAGACCAAAGGCATGGAGAACTTATTTAACAAAATAATTGAAGAAAACTTCCCCAGTCTCTTAAAAGAAAGGCACATCAAGATACAAGAAGCCAATAGAACTCCAAACAGACTGGAATAAAGGAGAAACTCTCCAAGACATATTATCATTAAGACTCTAACCATTGACACCAAAGAGAAAATCCTAAAAGCAGCTAGGGAAAAACAGCACACCGCCTTCAAAGGTAACCCCATGCGAATTACTTCAGACTCCTCAATGGAAACCCTGCAAGTTAGAAGTGCCTGGAATGAAACACTGCAAAGTCTAAGAACCTATGGCTTCCAAACCAAACTACTCTACCCAGCAAAAGTATCTCTCATAATAGCTGGTGAAAGAAAAACATTCCATGACAAAACTCAGTTTTACAATTATATGAACACAAAACCAAACCTACAGAGAGTATTTTAGCAAATTCTCCACAGATAAGAAAAAAATAATCAAACACAATTGCCTACAAGAAGCAAATCACAACAACCAAACCCCAAGTAGGCACAAAAAACTTCAACGTCCATGAAAACAGCAACCCACATTTACCATCACAATATGGCAGGGATCAAATCAAATCTCACAGTCATTACCCTAAATATTAATGGCCTTAATTCACCCATCAAGAGACACAAGCTAACAGGATGGATCAAGAAATTAGACCCCTCAATCTGTTGCCTTCAAGAAACCCACCTCACCATTAAAGACAGACATCTCCTCAGGGTGAAAGGGTGGAAAACAGTATTCCAAGCAAATGGGAATAAGAAACAAGCAGTTGTAGCTATATTAATATCGGATAAAATAGACTTCAAACCAAAAATAATCAAAAAAGACAAAGAAGGCCACTTCCTACTTATCAAGGGAATGATCCATCAAGAGGATATTACAATCATAAATCTGTATGCACCAAACACAGGGGCACCACAGTTCATAAAACAAAACCTACTTGACAATAAAACAGAAATAACCACCAACACCATCATAGCTGGGGACTTCAATACACCATTATCAGTAATAGATCATCCAAACAGAAACTCAACAGGGAAGTAAGAGAGCTCAAGAAAACCACAGATCACTTAGACCTAATGGGCATCTACAGAACCTTCCATCCCAAATCCACAGATTACACATTCTTCTCAGCAGCCCATGGAACATTCTCTAAAATAGACCATATACTGGGTCACAAAGCCTGCCTCCACATATTTAGGAAAATTGACATAATTCCCTGCATGATATCAGATCACAATGCTATATTGCTAGAAATCAACAACAAAAGACCTGCCAAGAATCCCAACAGCACCTGGAAACTGAACAGCACACTTTTAAACAATAAATGGATAGTGGATGAAATAAAAAATGAAATTGCAAAATTTCTGGAATTGAACGACAATGAGAACACATCGTACCAAAACTTATGGGACACAATGCAGGCGGTCCTCAGGGGAAAATTCATAGCACTCAATGCCTTCGTAAAAAAGACAGCAAGGTCCCAAATCAATGACCTTACCATACACCTAAAGGCACTGAAAAAACAAGAAAAATCCAACCCAAACAGCTCCAGAAAGAAAGAAATAATTAAAATCAGAGCAGAAATCAATGAACTGGAAACTAAGGAAACAATTAAGATAATTGACAAAACAAAGAGCTGGTTCTTTGAAAAAATAAACAAATTGACAAACCCCTGGCCAATATGATCAAGCAAAAAAAAAGAAAAAAGAAAAAAAAAAAAAGGAGAAGCTTCAAATTAACAAAATTCAAAATGAAAAAGGAGAGATCACAACAGACATAAGTGAAATTGGGAGAATCATGAGGACTTATTTCAAAAACCTCTACTCCACAAAACTGGATAATGTGGAGGAGATGAATAAATTCTTGGATGCATACCATCTACCAAAGCTAAACACAGAGCAGATTAATCATCTCAATCAACCCAAAAAAGAAAAGTCCAGGACCAGATGGCTTCTCAGCTGAATTCTATCATAACTTCATGGAAGAACTCAAACCAATATTCCTCAAACTGTGCCACACAATTGGTGAACAGGGAAAGCTACCCAACTCCTTTTGTGAAGCTAGCATCACCCTAATTCCAAAACCAGGCAGAGATGCCACAAGAAAAGAAAACTACAGGCCTATTTCCCTGATGAATTTAGATGCAAAGATCCTAAACAAAATCCTTGCAAACCAAATCCAACAACACATCAAAAGTATTATCCACCTTGACCAAGTGGGATTCCTTCCAGGGACACAGGGGTGGTTCAACATATAGAAATCTGTCAATGTAATACACCACATAAACAAGGATAAACATAAAAACCACATGATCATTTCGATAGATGCAGAAAGGGCCTTTGACAAGATTAAACATCACTTCATGTTCAAAACATTGGAGAGAACTGACATGGTTGGTTCATATCTTAACGTACTACAGGCACTATATGAAGCTCCGAAGGCCCAAATAATACTTAATGGAAAGAGACTGGAGGAATTCCCATTAAGATCAGGAACAAGACAGGGTTGTCCACTCTAACTGCTTTTCAATATAGTACTGGAAGTCCCAGCTCAAGCAATAAGACAGGAGAAGTAAATAAAAGCAATGCCCTGTGCGGTGGCAGTGCCCTGTCTCACTAGAACTGCTGCAATGTCATCCTCTGTGAGGACACACCACCTGGGCTCTCAGTAGAGCCAGGGTGATGCTATCCACTGTGAGGATACGCAGCCTGGGCTCGCACTAGAGCCACTATGATGCCATCCCTGTGAGGAAACATGCACTGGGCTCTCAATGGAACCAATCTGATGCCATGCACTTTAAGGAGACAGGTTCAGGCCTATCACTAGAACCACGGTGGTGCCATTCACTGTGAGGAGACATGGCCTGGCATCTCACTAGAGCCACTGTGATGCCATTCATTGAGAGGAGACATGGCCTGGGCTCTCAAGAGAACCACTGTGATGCCTTGAACTGTGAGGATACAGGTCCGGGCCTGTCACTATAACCACTGTGGTGCAGTCCACTGTAGGACAAATGGCCTGGGCCCTCAAAAGGGCCATTGTGATGTCATGCAATCTGAGGAGACATTGCCTAGTTTCTCATTAGATCCACTGTCACGACATCACTGTGAGGAGACACTGACTGGGCTTTCACAAATACCACTGTAAAGCAGTGCACTGTGAGGAGACAGGGCCCGGTCTCTCACTCAAACTACTGTGATGCCATTCACTGTGAGGACATGGACTGGGTTATCTCTAGTACCACTGTGATGCAATGCAGTGTGAGGTGAAAGGTTCAGGCCTATCAATAGAACCACTGTGATGCCATTGACTGTGGGTAGAAAAGGGTTAGGCTCACAGTACAACCACTGTGATGCTATCCTCTGTTAGGAGACAGAGCCTGGGCTCTCACTAGAAGCATTGTTATGCCATGCACTGTGAAGAGCCAGGGCAATGCCTGTCACTAGAACCATTGTTATGCAATCCACTGTGAGGATATACAGCCCAGCTCTCACTGCAACCACTCTGATACTTTCCAGTTTTAGGAGACACAGCCTTGGCTCTCACTAGAACCTCTGTGATGTCATGCATGATGAGGAAACAGGGCTGAGCCTGTCACTAGAACCATGTGATGCAATCCACTGTGAGGAACATGGCCTGGGCTCTCAATAGAGCCTTTGTGATGTCATGCAATCTGTGGAGACATCGCCTGGGTTCTCATTAGATCCACTGTCATACCACCACTGTAAGGAAACACTGACTGGGATCTCACTAATACCACTGTAAAACAGTGCATAGTGGGGAGATACGGTCCAGTCTGTCACTAGCACTACTGTCATGTCATTCAATGTGAGGAGACACGGCCTAGTATCTCACTAGAATTACTGTGAGGAGACATGGCATGGGCTCTCAAATGGACCACTGTGATGCCTTACATTGTGAGTAGACTGGTCTTGGCCTGTGAATAGAACCAGTGTGATGCCATCCACTGTGATGAGACAAGGCCTAGGCTCAAAGTAGAACCACTGTGATACAATCCACAGTTATGAGACATGGCCTGGGCTCTCACTAGAGCTACTTTCATGCCATTCACTGTGAGGTTACAGGGCTGGGACTATCCCTAGAAACACTGTGATGCCATTCACTGTGAGCAGACACATTCTGGGCTCCCACTTGAGCCACTGTGATGTCATCTACTGTGAGGAGACATGACCTGAGCTCTCAAAAGAACCACTGTGATGCCATGCACTGTGAGGAGACATGGTCCAGGTCTGTCACTAAAACCAGAGTTGTCATTTACCTTAAGGAGACACAGCCTGGGCTCTCACTAGAAACACTCTGATGCCATGCACTGAAAGGAGAAATGGCTTGACCTGCCACTAGAACCATTGCTATGCCATTCACTGTGAGGAGACATGGCCTGTACTCTCAATAGCAACACTGTGATGCCATGCACTGTAAGGAGACAAGGCTGGGCCTTTCAGTACAACCATTGTGATGCCATTGACTATGAGGAGAAAAGGTGTGAACTGTCTATAGAGCCATTGTGATGTCATTCACTCTGAGGAGACATTGCCTATGTCCTCGCTAGATCCACTGTAATGCCATCACTGTGAGGATACACTGATTGGGCTCTCACTAATACCACTATGAAGCAATGCAATGTGAGGTGATAGGGCCCAGTCTATCAATATAACTGCTGCAATGTCATCCACTGTGAGGACACACCACCGGGGATC
>CM070791.1:22177269-22197279 GCA_036346955.1 Dipus sagitta
TAACAGAATAAGACCCTTTGTCAACTTTTAAGAGTAGAATTATATTTAAGAAAACTTGAATTTTGACCTTAGGACTTTAACCATATTTAATAACATACTCATATTATCTTTTGTTTAAGACACAGTATATCATCTGTTTTAGAGAAGGTTCCATGGGCTGCCGAGAAGAATGTGTATTGTATGGATTTTGGGTAGAATTTTCTGTAGATGTCCATTAGGTCTAATTGATCTATGGTTTTGTTGAGCTCTCTTACTTCCCTGTTAATTTTCTCTTTAGATGGTTTATCTATTGCTGATAGTGGAAATATATCCCAATTAGAATTTAAACAACTTCTTTGCAACTATTTTTATGGAACAGCACATATCATATATTTTATGTTCTTATTTAGGACCAGACAGCTGGTCAGAAGACAATGTGGGTTTTTTGGTTGTTTGTTTGTTTTTCCTTTAAATATTATCAGGGGCAAAGGAAATTGAGTCTGTATTCCAATTGCTTCCAAGCTTAACACATCTGTGTTTTAAAAGTGGAGTGAGGGAGGGAGGGAGGGGGAGAGAGAGAGAGAGAGAGCCCAAGTATTTTGGAAGATGGTCGGCAAGTTTGGGTTTGACTTCTTCAAGCTAAACTGGGTCAGAGAAAAAATTGGGGAGGGGTTTCCTGTTTACTTTTAGGCCTTGGAGAACAATCAAAAGGGGCCCAGATAGTTGGAGTTAGTCTGTTATAGGACCTGATGAGGTGAACTGGTGACAATTAAGAGGTCAAGAAGTTTTTTTATATCCACTTTATAGTTTTGACTTTTTTGTTACAATCAGAGTTTAAATAAATATATAAAAGTAATGAAAAAATATATTTGTATATTTTGTTAGTGATTCATTTTTTTCAGTAGTCCAAGCTTAACACTATGTAAACCTGAATTTTAACCTTGATATTAATATGGGAAAGCCAGGCTTACAGAACCAGCACCAGAGACAAAATGGAGAATCAGTTTATTTTCACACCAGTGTGGGCCCAGGGGAGTCTCTTTCAAAGCTTGGACTTTGAATCCTGGTGGTTCAGAGCTTATATACTTTATCTTGGATTAGTTTTATTATTGGTAAGTCTGTGAGCTCAAAGCCCTGGACTTGTTTCTCTCTCTCTCTCTCTCATAAATAAATATATAAACAAAAACAAAAAGGCTGGAGAGATAGACTAGAAGTTCAGGCGCTTGCTTGTGAAGCCAAAGGAGCCAGGTTTGTTTCCCCAGGACCCATGTAAGCCAGACCCACAAGTTGGCACATGTATCTGGAGTTTGTTTGCTATGCCCAGAGGCCCTGGAATGCCGATTAATTCTCTCTCTCTCTCTGTCTTTTTCTTTCCCTCTCCTCTCCTCTCCTCTCTCTCTCTCTTCTCTCTGCCTCTCTCTAATACATAAATAAATAAAAGAAGAAACAAAGCCCTTGACAAGTATTACAGAGCTTGAGTATGATATAAGTTTTACAGAAAAACATTAAAAAATAATTAGCAGGGAGATTCTTGCAGCTGCATAATCAGCTGAGGTCATGGTATTTTTAACTCTCTCTGATAAATTTATATCTGTTGGCTGAAGAGAATGGGCCCAATTCCCTAAGGGTATGTGGGTTCCTTTGTCTTACAAATTTTAAGAGATGATTATTAATGGCAGGAGAATCTGGATTTCCTCTATAAATCTGAAAAAGAGACACCATCCAACAACCAGTATCACTAATATCAGAAGCACAAATAGCCAGAGCTTTAAATTGTTTCCATATCTTAGGGCTGGGCTTCAAATTTTCCTTAAGTGCACTTTAGGGCTATGCTCTGAGATCTGTCCCTAGAGTTATACCTCTTTTTGTAGGGATTTATCCATTGGATATTTAAGATTTATGTCTGCTTGTACATGGTCACATATTTAAATTACCTTAACCTTAAAATATTTATTTACTTCAGAGAGAAAGAAAGAAGACTGAAAGAGAGATAATGGTCATTCTAGGGCCTCCAGCTACTGCAAACAAAGTCCAGGTGCATGGACCACCTTGTACATCTGCCATTATGTGGGTACTAGGAAATCAAACCTAGGTCTTTAGGCTTTGCAGTCAAGTACTTTAACCACTGAGTCACCTCTCCAACCCTTACATTAATTTTCAAGTTCTCTGTAATCTTTATTGACTTGGATAGGCACAGAGTAAATAACTCTATTGTAATAAGTCATATCAAGGAGAGATTGGGCTAATACAAACATATAACTATTTGGCAACCATAACCAGTGAGGAGAATTTTTGAATTTTTAAATTAAAGGCAAATAGGGCCAACTAATAAGGGTCTGGAAGAGTTAGAAGAAGTCATGAGTTAATGCAGAAGCTTAGTACTGTATTCCACCATCAGACAGAGGAGCCTAGTAGTCCAAATCTTTATTCATATTATAATATTTTGTGGTTACATTCCCTTAATAGGTGTTTAAGACCATGTAGTCAGCCAAAATGAACTATCACCTGTTGGTAAGACATGGAGCTAGATTCTGGTATTGTCACTTGATACCAAATTAAGCAGGAGGAGGCTTTAGAGCCAGATGGAGTTCCCAGGAGTGAAAAAGGGCATCCCCAAAATTCACCCTCTGGGAGGCATGGGGCTGGAGGCAAGAGAGCCAGATGACCTCTGGAGTCTGGGAGAACAATAATCTAGGACGCCACTAGACTGTGTTTGAACCCTACCTTAATGTTGTTTTGTCAGGTGTTGAGCGGATGGTAGGATCAATGGCAAGAGAAATCTGTGCTGGATGTATGTGTGGGTAGAATGGGAAGGTTATGGGTGAAATGTGGAAGCAAAAGGCTGGAAACTGAGTTTACAGAAAACATCAATAAATGGGGAAAAGTCACCAGGGAACTGGATTTTAGTACCAGTTGTTAGAATATTCAGGATTGACTAGAGACTAGAGCAATGTGAGATATACAAGAGGGAATGAATAAGGAAGCACAGACTATTTTTATTGGAGGGTCAGCAGCTTTCCCAGGATAAATCTGCTATTGACTTTGAATATGAGAGACTAGAAAAGCTTTCTTTTTGGGGAGGAGGGTTCATGGTAGGGTTTCACTCTAGCCTAGCCTGACCTGGAATTAACTACGTAGTCTATGGCTAGCCTCGAACTCATGGCGATCCTCCCACCTCTGCCTCCCAAGTGCTGGGATTAAAGGCATGTGCCACCATGCTTGGCGTGAGACTGGAGATTTTTTTAAAGAACTAGATGATGGGAAATGGAGATTTTAGGGAGTGAAGAATGGAAGGGGAAGATAAAATCATTCCTGTCCAGATGCCTGATAGCTTTTGACGCCTGATCTTTGAATTATGAGCTTTCTTTGTAACAGAAGCCATTTATCATGCTATCGTCCAGGGAAGTTTTATGGTCTGCCAAGATCAGTGGTCTGAGGTCAGTGATTCATTAACCCTTCAGCTCAAGCTAAAATTTTAAGCACTGTATTGAGTAGGAGTGGTGTCTTATCTTAATTCTGATTGCACAGGGAATGCTTTGAAGTTTTCTCCATTTAGCCTAATACTGCCTATACATTTCTCATATATATCTTTTATATATAGTTTTATATATATGACTTACATATATAGTCTTTTATGTTGAGATATGTTCATGTATCCCCAATAGAATTTACTCTCAAATATGGATATTGGCCTGGAGAGAAGACTCAGCAGTTAAAAGTGCTTGATTTCAAAGCCTGCCAATTGGGGTCCAATTTCCCAGTCTCAGAAAAAATGATACATGCATCTAGAGTTAGTTTATACTGACAGGATGACCTGCCACACCCATTCTCTCTCTATTTCTCTCTATCTCTTTCCATCTCTCATTCTAAAAATAAATTTATTTTCAAAACATGGATATTACATACAAGAGATATAAGAGGAAGGTCAAGAGAAGTAAAGCTGGTTATGGGACTTGGGACATAAGAAATGACCCAATAGTGAGCACCCTGGTTTGGATGGAATAATACCCTCCCTCTCTTCTTCCTTACTTCTTTCCCTCTCTTACTCTCTTCCCTTTTAATTCCTGCCTTCCTTTCTTTGTTTTGGTGCTTGATAATGTGTTTCCAGATATACACTTTAATTCCAAATTCATGAATGCATCATTGTTCCCAGTAATTTCTTTTGAAAAATCAAAGTGATTCAGTTTGCTAACTTTAGGGGTTGATTTTCCCCTTGAATTTCTTGGCTGGATACTGGAGAGCCAGCAGTAGGGAAATGCCACTGGCAAAGGCAGAGACACACTAAGACAAGCTTGTTCTTTGTAATCAAAGCACCAAAAAGAGAAAGCAAGATAGCAAGAATGAAAACTGAGACAGTAAACCCTCTTTATTAGCCAAATACCAAACAGAAAATGTGTTATCACCCTATCCCAGTAACAGAGACCAAGTAGAGAGCCAGGATGTCCATTTTCACCTGGTTTAATGAGGTACACCACTAGGTTGAGAGGCCCGAGAGAGAAGCTCGTATCTCGTCCCAACCAAATCAATTAGGAAGACTCCTCTCCTCTGGGGTGTTGGGGAAAGCCATGTGGGAGGCCTGCATTTCACATCCATGCAAATGGGATGAGGTAGTCCAGTACCCTTCCCACTTTACTGAACTAGTGTTAGGAGAAGCTTTATGGACAGTCAGAGACCTTTGATCAGTGATAATGAGGTCATCCCCTCTCAGTGTCGGTGGAGGTAACACAGGGTGCATTAATGAGTTACTCCTTCCACTCACTGGCAGGTGGTAACAATCTCCCATGTCCAGGCAGCAGTGACCAGGATTCCCTCCTGGAGTCTCAAAAGAGACAGGGTGGAGACCTGGCCTATACACCATTGAGCAGTTCTTTTTCTTTTCCTCTTCTGCAAGAATGGTGCCAAGATAATTCTTACTTAATGTAAAAATGAAGTACAGTATGAACAACTTTATATTTTGAATGAGTGTAAGCAAGCCCAAATACCAATGATGGGTTATAAATTTTAATGAATTATTAATTTTAATGTAGTACGTTTGGATATATGTGTGTTTGCATGTAGTATTAGCTTGTATGTGTGCAGATGAGTGTGCTCCATAAGCAAACATGGAAAGGCTAGATTAGAACATTAGGCGTCCTCTTCTATCACTTTTCCTGGGTTTCAGGTGTGTACAGCCAAACCTTGATTTCATGTGCCTGCTGGAGATGGAACCCAGGTCCTCATGCTTGTGTGGCATTATTACCCACTGAGTCATTGTTGCAGTCCTTATTAAGAAATGTGTAGTAGAAGCTAGGTTGTCACTGAAGAGTAAGCAAGTTCAGTGTTACATTTTCAATCTTAAGGATCCTCAGAAGCATTTGCTTTATTTTAGCCACTCTAGAGAGGGGAGGAAAATAGTATAGTGGCTTTTTCAATTATGGATTTAAATTTTTATTTGATTGGAGAAATATAGGTGGGAAAGTAATTTTAAATATAAATACAATTTTAAAATTCAAATTAAAAAAAATTTAAATTTAAAAATTTTTAAATGATAAAATTGTTTGAGTATCTTTTGGTTTGAGAATCTCTGGGCCTAATCCCTAGCACCATATAACTTGGCATAATTGCACGTGCCTATAATCCCAGAACTCTATATGTAAAGATAGGAGAACGGGATTTCACAGTTACCCTTTGTTACATGTGGCCAGTCTGGGATACATAAGACCCTGTCTCAAATTATATATATTATATATAATATTATATTATATGTACATTATCTATATAAATTATATAAAGTCTACAGGTCTTAATATATATAGTCTTAATATATCTATCTATATATAATATGTATATTATATATAATATATTATAATGTATTATATATATATAATATATATAGATATATATTAAGACCTGTAGACTTTCTTTGCCTTGTTCCTGTTCTCGGGGTGACAGTAACACCAAGAGGTGCAATTCTACTACTTAGATGGAACTTTTTAAGATGTCAGAAAGGTGGTCCCTGGAATAGAGATTGCATCTCTCAGTTAGTTCATAACCATCTTTGATTACCAGCTAAGATTCAGAATCACTGTACTGTAGTCAATAAATGAGATTGTTTAAAAAATGTCAGTTTTGGGGCCTTTTCCGCCCGCTCCCCCTCCCCCCGAGCGCCGCTCCGGCTGCACCGCGCTCGCTCGGAGCTCCTAGGCCAGCGCCACCGCGGTCTCCCTCCAGCCGCCATCATGATCATCTACCCGGACCTCATCAGCCACGATGAGCTGTTCTCCGACATCTACAAGATCCGGGACATCGCGGACGCCCTGTGCCTGCAGGTGGAGGGCAAGATGGTCAGTAGGACAGAGGGTAACATCAATGACTCGCTCATCGGTGGAAATGCCTCCGCTGAAGGCCCGGAGGGCGAAGGTACTGAAAGCACAGTAGTCACCGGTGTTGATATCGTCATGAACCATCACCTTCAGGAAACCAGCTTCACAAAAGAGGCCTACAAGAAGGACATCAAAGATTACATGAAATCACTCAAAGGCAAACTTGAAGAACAGAAACCAGAAAGAGTAAAGCCTTTTATGACAGGGGCTGCAGAGCAAATCAAGCACATTCTTGCTAATTTCAATAACTACCAGTTTTTTATTGGTGAAAATACGAATCCAGATGGCATGGTTGCTCTCCTGGACTACCGTGAGGATGGTGCAACTCTATTCATGATTTTCTTTAAGGATGGTTTAGAAATGGAAAAATGTTAACACATCCACAGTCATTTGGATCTATTGCCTGTCATCGCAGCCGGCTGCTGCTTGCCATCCATACAACACCAGGACTAGAAGAACGGGACTGATGTCATCTTGACCTTTTATTTTGACTGACTTATTTGGAATGGAGGCATTGTTTTTTTTTTTTTTTCAAGGGAAAAAAAAACATGTCATGTAGGTTGTCTAAAAATAAAGTGCATTTAAACTCAAAAAAATGTCAGTTTTTATGGCAAACAGTTTAAATTTATTTGGTATGTTGTGATAATTCAAGGCTCAGCAACAATTAAACAGTGGGCCAGGATATTGAGCATGATTACTATTATTTATATGTTATTGTATGTTACTGGCTTTGTAGGTCACATAGATTTATTTCTTTTTTTCCCATAGAAACAGTGCCTCGTATATCAGTTAGGCCTCAAACTATATATGTAGCTGAGAATAATATCAATCTCAAACTCCTGGTCTTCCTTCCTCCACTTTTCCAGTGCTTGGATTATGTGTGTGAACGGGTATTCCTGGTTTTCACATAGGTTTCTGATATATATTCTTTTTTGTTTAATTTTTTACATTTTATGAATATAATAATCTTAGTTCATAAGCTTATAAAAATAGACTAAAGGCTGGTTTATTGTGGTTTGTCCATTTCTACCTTAGGTCATCAGTAGATTAAGACTAGACAGCTCAAGTTGACCTTGAAATTTCAGCAGCTCTTCTACATCTCCTCCCAATTCTGGCATTTCTCACATGCACCACGAGGCCTGGCTTTATATCTCACTTCTAAAATTATGATGTCGAAGTCCAGTGGCAAAGCACTGTCTTATCAACTCATTACTATTGAGAAAATTCGAAAAAATAGTCCATTTTATCATAGTTATACAGACTTTGGACTATATCATAAGTTCAAATTTGAACACTGTCAAGATGTACACTAGACTTTATTAAATATTAGAATTTATTTTTAAATAAGTAGCTTGAAGATTTTTGAATAATGACCCTATATTTGAAATACATATTAGAACATCTTAAGTTGATTATATTTAAACAAACTTCACGTGAAACTTCTGTGTGTGTATCAGTAGTATAGAAAAAAACTTGAGAATGAATTATTTTAGCAGAAGAAATTACTTGAGAATATACTGTTTCTGCATTCAAAGAGGGATTGGAAGTCTGTTTACATAGGAACAACACATATGTACTTTGTGTCTACAATAATGTGAGGTTCCTGAGGGAAGGGCTTTGTCTGATCTGTTCACTGCTCTATCCATAGTACTAATACCATATGCAGCATCTTAGAAGTATTCAGTATGTACGTGCTGCATGTATGAATGTATCATTAATTTTCTACTAGTAATATAACAGTCTTGAGTTGTTACAGGATAACTTAAGCTTAATAACTGTGTAATCCCCCAAACAACAAAGATTCTTTCTTTAAAAAGATTCCAGAAATAAGGTTTTTTGGCTAAAACTTATCTTCCAATTAGATTGTTGTATTGTAGATTTTAAACATTTTTTTATTTTTTATTCATATTTTATTATTTATGGATATACTCAGTATGTAAACAGCACATGTTGGTATTATCCTTTCCCTCATCCCTTCCCCCCTCCACAGGGACCCTCCTCGGGGATGCCCATCATTCCCATTGGGATTTTGGGTTGTGAATTGTGGGGGCAGCCACCAGTTATGGTGAAGAGGCATGCCTCTGTGCATAATGTCCCAACTTATGGCTCTAACAATCATTCCTTCCTCTCTTCCATATAATTCCGTGATCCATGTTGGGTTCATTTTAAGTCTACATCAGTTGTGGGCTCGTAGGAGCCTGGTTTGGTAGGTATTGAGTGTCCTCAGTGTGTATCTCCTTCACCCTTATGCTGATATCAGGTTCACCAAGAAAGTAGCACTCTTGCTCATTTCTAAAATTCCTCTATGGTTTCATCTGGGGCCCTGGTGAAGTGTGATAAGTCCTTTCTCTCCCCAGGTCCCATGTCTGTCTGGAAAAGAAAAGCAGACTCCCCAATGGAGAGTAAAGTCAGCACACATTAAATGGGATGACCATTATTAGTTTAGAGAGAATCCAAAGGCTGTAGACCCTCTTGTAGCCCAAGATTAGTGGGAGCTTGATATTAGAATGCAAACTCATTATCTGGCTATGATTCTGACTTGTTTCACAGTCCCAGATATGGGTTCCTTTCCACAGAGTGGATCTGTTAGCCAATCTAAGAGCAGTTGGTTACCTATCATGGCTGTAAGTCACTGGAGAACTTGTATGAACATCACATCAGGTTGTTTGCCTCTCAGTAGTTTAGATCTTGAATTGCTTGTACAGATGTTGCCACTTTACCCCAGTAGCTCGTGTACTACCCTCTAGCACTATATGGGCTAACTGTCTGGATACTGACTCTCTTCCAGATTCCAGCCATGTGTCTCCATGTTCTGTACCAACAGCATATGGGGTATTCAGCAATGAAGTGTTACTTACTGTTAACCTCTGGTGGGTAATCAAGTAGTCTGACATAAGTCTGTCTTGTCTGCATCTATTTAAATGATAATGCAGTTTTTATGATTAAGTTTATTTATATGGTGTATTACATTTGCAGATTTCCATATGTTGAACCAACCCTGTGTTCCTGGGATAATGCCTACTTGAGCAAGGTGGATAATCCTTTGATAAGTTGTTCAGTTCGGTTTGAAAATGTTCTTTTACTATATATAAATATATCTGCCATTTTCTTTCTTTAACTATTCGGTTTGAATGTGTACATATAGTATATTCTATTTATCCTAAATCTGAATTACTATAGAATACTATCAAGTGCATTGGGAAATTTGTCTGCTCACCTAAAATATGTATCAAGTATTTAGGTAAGATAATCTGATTCTTGTGATGGCAATTGAAGAGGACTTTTGAAATGTGTTGGGAATTTGTTTCAATTCATTTTACCTAATGCCATCTTTGTTTGTGGGACTGAAGGTTCTTACCTTGATATCTGACAGGATTGTTCTCTGAGGCTTTAACACCAGATTACAATAATTGAATGCTTAGGCCATCCTGATCCCATTATTAAAAGAGAAGTAAACTAGTGTTTTGAATATTGTATGTTTAGAGGTAAAAATTTTAAACTTTTATTGGTAGTCTGGAGAGAGATTAAAGTGACAGGCAATGTGTTTATATGTGTGTGTGTGTGTGTGTTTTAACTTTTTTGTATATTTCATTCTTCCTATTAAAGTCTAAGCACCTTTCTAAAATGTACTGTCACCCTGTCCACAGATTCTAATATAGTTTCATTAGCTAGGTTCTTGCTGTTAGTTCAGGTTGGCTTTAAATTTCTGATCCTCATGCTTTTGCCTCCCAAGTAATAGGATTATTGGCATGTCCCACCACAGCCAGCTCATAGGAATACACACACACACACACACACACACACACGTGTGTGTGTGTGTGTGTAGGCTAGATGACAACCTCAGGTGTCATGCCCCAGATTCCATACACCTTTCCCATTCTTTTATTATTTTCTCTTCTCTTCCTTTTCTTTTGAGGTAGAATCTGGCATTGGACAGGAAACCAACAAGTAGGCTTGACTGGCTAGCCAGGGACCCCAGATATCTGACTGTTTCCACCTCCCCAGTGCTATAATCAAAAAGGTGCATCACCATATTTGGCTTTCATAGAAGTGTGGGTTCCAGGTATTGAATTCAGGTCTTCATACTTATAAGACAAACAATTTACCAACTGAGTAATTTCCCTAGACCACAGGAATGTTTTCAACTTATAAATTGAATAGGTTAAGTTTAATTATGCATATTAAATCATTATTTTAATTAAACATTGCAACAATAGAATTGTGAATTTTCAACCTAGGTTCTCTGATTACTATAAAATAAGGTATATCTTCCAACTTTATATAATATATAATTGATGCTGGGCATGCTTGCACACTTCTTTAATTTCTGCACTCAAGATGCTGAGGTAAGAGAATTATTGTGAGTTTATGGTCTGCCTGGGGCTATAGAGTAAGTTTAAAGTCACTTAAGCTAGACTGAGATACTTCCTCAACCCCCCCACCTAAATTTATATGTGCTTATAATGGATAATGTTTTCCTGTTTTCCTCTTATATAAATATAGAATGAATTCACTATTAAATAGGAGTGTTGAAAGGATTAATGGAGGTACCAATAAAATGACTTGAACAGTTTGGAAGAGCAAGTATAGTCATAAGCTTAATTGTATACACAGAATTGTGTGTGTGTGTGTGTGAGACAGAGAGAGAGAGGGAGAGGGAGAGAGGGAGAGGGAGAGGGAGAGAGAGAGAGAGAGAGAGAGAGAGAGAGATTTGTGAGCATGTGTAATATAAACATGTGTGTGGATGTGCAATCCCCAAATACCAATTTAGTGAATGATGGCAAGTGTCCTCAGTCACCTTTTCCCTTTACTTCCTAAAGGCATAATCTCTCAATGTTCCTGGAGCTGTCATTTTTCAGTTAGACTGCCTGACTAGGGAGCCCCAGCAATCCTGTCTCCATCCCCCCTCGGAACTGAGTTAAAGGTATCTGTGGCCAACCTGGCTTTTTACATGGGTGCTGAGGATGGAATCAGGTCCTCATTCTTTCATAGCAAGCACTCTTACCTGCTGAGTCATCTGCCCAGACACTCGCATGTTAAATTTTGCTTCAACATTTTTCTTTTGTAAAAGTGACTTCGTGTCCACTAGGGTACATAAATTCTGTTAATTCTCTTGTGGAAAAATCACTGCATATTTTCATTTAAGATGGTATAATTGATTCAATTAAGAAGGGTAAAATGTTTTGAAAAATGTATTAAATTCTTTATGTGTATTAAAAGCAGTGAGGTTAAAAAAGAGAGAGCTTGGCTAAACCCTTTATTACACTTAACAATTGTAGTTTTTAAAATATTTTATTTTATTTTTGATGAGAGAGAGAGAGAGAGACAGAGAGAGAGAGAAGAGTGAGAGAGAAAATTGCCATTGCAAATAAACTCCAGATGCATGCACCAGTTTTTGCATCTGGCTCTATGTGGATACTTGGGAATCAAACTGGGGTCCTTAGACTTTGTAAGCTAGTGCCTTAACTTCTGAGTCATCCAGTCCAGGAAGTGTAGTTTTTACACAGGCTTCTGTGGACTTCCTAGCAGTATATGGCCCTATGGTGTACTTGTAATCCATACAGGTAATAGTTCAAGAGAAATATCTTGTTTATTTTAAATAGACACTCATATAAATGTTTGAAAGTGATGAGTGATAGAGCTAACTCCTACCTGTAATTTTTGGATTTATACTATTTCATCCCATGGACAAAACCATTGTTTTTCTACAAGTAGCTTTTTTTTTCCTTTTGGCATTGGGGATTATAAAAGAACATTTTATCCTGATTTGTTGAAGTAGGATCGCACTCCACCCCAGGCTGACTTGGAAGTCATTCTGTAGGCCCAAGCTGGCATCACAATCACAGCTATCCTCCTACATCTTGCTTTTGTATGCTGAGATTAGTGTCTACCATCAAGTCTATTAATCATGATTTTTAATATCAGTGATTATAAGACAAACTAGAGGTATTAAACTGAAAACAATTGTATTTTTTAAAAGATTATGAATTTTTAATAAAAAAGCATTTCAAATAAAAATAATGAGTCAGGCATAATGATACACGCCTTTAATCCTGCACTCAGGAGACATAAGTAGGAGGATCACCTTGAGTTTGAGGCCACTCTTAGACTAAATAGTGTACTCCAGGTCACCCTACCCTACCTGAGATATATATACATATATATATATATATATATATATATATATATATATATATATATAGAGAGAGAGAGAGAGAGAGAGAGAGAGAGGGAGACTTCTGGCTAAGATGGCAACTGCTTAACTGCACGGCACATCCCCGGGAAAGAAAGGCAAGGCATTAAGGGTTCACTGGGTCTTTTGGGGGGAGAGAAATCTCTAATAGGTTGCCAGTGGGAAGGCACAGAGGGGGAAAAAGGGAATTGCTGATTCCCTCACCCATGGGTAGCCCACCAGACCCCCAATCCCCTCAAGCAGTCGCCATACCCACAGTCTCAGCTTCAGGATACTCCTGCACTTACTGTAGGAAAGGGGACCCAGGCCAACATTGTTTCACTTGCCTCACTGCACAGTGGCGATAGCCCCGCAACCCCTACCCACGTGTGACCTTGGGCAGGCTCCATCCACTACCCAGTGGAGCTCAGGCTCCATTTGCCTGCCACAGCCATGCTGCTGATCCCCGCTTGTGTGAGCTTAGCTTGCTCTCTCTGCCCATTTGCCCACTTACTGCTCCAGCCACTGACCATTCATGCGTGAGTTCAGGCCCATTCCACCTACCCACACGAGCTCAGGCTCACACTTCCTGTCCGCCTGTGCAAGTTCAGATGCAAGTCCTTCCCTGTCTGCTGCACCATCTGACTGCAATTTTCCTGTTGCACACGAGGTCAGACTGCTTCTGGGTTCCAGTGATACACCACACATGAGTTTAGGCTGCTTCGGTGCTCAGTGCCTCAGCATTCCTCCTAGCATGAGCGAAAGCAGCTTTGGTGCATCTCCTCATGAGAGCTCAGGAAACTTTGACACCCTGCCATGCAGGAGCTCAGGCTGCTTGTCATCCACCTCAGGTTCCCACTGTGCTTGACCTCCCATGCTCCTGGATAGGCAGAATTAACATTGTGAAGACGGCAATCCTACCAAAGGCAACATACAGATTTAATGCAATTCCAATTAAAATTCCAACATTGTTCTTCACAGAGATAGCAACAATGATCCCAAATTTCATATGAAAAGGCAGAAGGCCTCGGATATCCAAGCATATCCTAAGCAAAAGAAATACCTCTGGAGGCATCACCATACCTGATGTAAAGCTATATTACAAAGGCATAGTAATAAAAACAGCATGGTACTAGCATAAAAACAGGAGTATAGTAGAAGGATGAAAATAGATTCTTCTCTCTCCATGCACAAGAATTAAGTCCAAAGGGATTAAAGACCTTAACATCAGACCTGAAACTCTGAAACTGCTACAGGAAAAAGTAGGGGAAACCCTTCAACATATTGGTCTTGGCAAAGACTTTCTGAATACAACCCCAATTGCTCAGGCAATAAAACCACAGATTAACCACTGGGACCTCATGAAAATACAAAGATTTTGCACTGCAAAGGACACGGTGAAGAAAGCAAAGAGGCAACCTACAGAATGGGAAAAAATCTTTGGCAGCTATATATCTGAGAGAGGATTAATATCTAGGATATACAAAGAACTCAAAGAAGTTAAATAATAAGGAATCAAACAAACCAATCAAAAAATGGGCTATGGAGCTAAGTAGAGAATTCTCAAAGGAAGAAATACAAATGGCATATAAGCATCTAAAAAAATGTTCTACGTCACTAGTCATCAGGGAAATGCAGATTAAAACTATATTGAGATTCCATCTCACTCCTGTCAGATTGGCTACCATCATGAAAACAAATGATCATAAATGTTGGCGGGGATGTGGAGAAAGAGGAACCCTTCTACACTGTTGGTGGGAATGCAATCTGGTCCAGCCAGTGTGGAAATCAGTGTGGACGTTCCCAAGGCAGCTAAAGATTGATCTACCATATGACCCAGCTATAGCACTCCTAGGCATATATCCTAAGGACTCATCTCATTTCCTTAGAAGTACGTGCTCAACCATGTTTATTGCTGCTCAATTTATAATAGCTGGGAAATGGAACCAGCCTAGTTGTCCCTCAACTGATGAGTGCATAATGAAGATATGGCACCTTTATACAATGGAGTTTTACTCAGCAGTAAAGAAAAATGAAGTTATGAAATTTGCAGAAAAGTGGATGGATCTGGAAATGATTATACTAAGTGAGGTAACCCAGGCCCAGAAAGCCAAGCACCACATGTTCTCCCTCATATGTGGATTTTAGCTACAGATGATTGGGCTTCTGTGTGAGAAGGAAAAAACTCCGTAGCAGAGGCCAGTAAGTGAAAAAGATTGAAAGGGAAGAGAAAGAAAGGGAGGAGGGCTTTTATTAGGTTGGTATTGTATATATGTAAGTAGGAAGATTGAGATGGGGAGGGGATATGATGGAGAATGGAATTTCAAAGGGGAAAGTGGGGGGGGGGTACTACCATGGGATATTTTTTATAATCATGGAAAATATTAATAAAAATTGAGAAAATAAATAAATAAATAAATAAATAACAGGACTATAGACCAATGGAATAGACTTAAGGACCTGGACTTTGGGTCAAGTAACTACAGCTACTTGATATTTGACAAAGGCCCTAATGATACAGGCTGGAAGTAAGCATCTTTAATAAATGGTGCTGGACAAACTGGAAAACCATATGCAGGAAATTGAAACGTGATCCACTCATCTCGCCATGCACTACACTTAAGTTCAAATGGATCAAAGACCTCAATATAAGACCAGAATTCGGCTACTGCTGGAAGAAAATATAGGAAGAACTTTTCATGATATAGGAATGGAAAAAGACAAAACCCCAGTAGCTCATGATCTTAAACTCTCACTCATCCAATGGGATCACATGAAGCTGAAGAGTTTCTTTACAGACAAGCACACAATAAACAAAGCCAATAGATTACCCACAGAATGGGAGAAAATATTTTCTGAGTATCCAACAGACAGAGGTCTAATCTCTAGAATCTACAAAGAACTCAAAAACCAAAACAATAAAAAGTCAAACACCCCACTCAAAAAATGGGGCAAAGAGCTGGACAGGCAGTTCACAGAGGAAAAAATGCAAATGGCAAACACACAGTTAAGAATATGTTCATCATCCCTAAACATCAGGGAAATGTAAATTAAAACAACTATGAGATTCCACCTTACCCCAGTAAGGATAGCAAACATCAGAAAATCAAATGAAAATAAATGCTGGCAAGGATGTAGAGAAATGACACATTGAAATTTCAGGAAAAATGGTTGCCCCTGTAACAGATAATTCTCAGTGAACTTACCCAATCACAGAACGATAATCGCTGCACAGTCTTGCTCATCTACATCACCTAACCTGAATCTACCCAAGATGCTGACATATGCAGTAAGCATCTCAAGGACTAGATAGGATGGGTGGGGAGGGGATGAGAGACACAGTTTTAGACCCAAATTGCAATGGTACCATAAAATTCTACATCCTAAAAGGCAGAAGAAATGGTTGAACCTTCACCAGGCTCTTAGAGAGAACACCTGAGCCACAAGACACTGGAGAGGGTATGATGAAGACTGACTTTAATCTTCTACAGTTTCTCTCTCTCTCTCTCTCTCTTTTCTCTTTAACTCTTTTATATTAGTTATATTTTTCTTACTTTTCTTAGGGGCACTGACCTGTAAATCCCAGTACCAGCATGTGGCTTTCATCCACAATGAGCTTTTGATCAGAGAGACCTACAAGGTTTCCCAAAAGAAAGAGATTTCTGTCAGAGTACTTGATGACCCACCATAGGTTAGTGGTAAGATCATACTGCTGAAGACATCATATATGTTTGACATGTAAAATGAAATGACATGCCTGGGAGCTGGAAGAGAGTCAGTCCCCAGACAGTCAGCGTGTCTCGTGCCAGAAGGCGCTACATAGGTGACTGGGGGAAAATGACCAATATCTGTCCAAGCAACTCATGGTCTAACCTACTTATCAGCAAATAACCTATTGTGATGCTCACACAAGTGCAATAGTGGCACACAGCCATGGTGGGAAACAACTGCTCTTTATTTGGCTAACTGCTCTTTATTTGATTCCCTCCATGGAACAGGACCCATAGCTGGAGCTGGTAAACAAGTCAGAACCATATCCAAACATGAGCCCGTACTCTATTATCATGCTACCATCAATCGTGGGCTACAAGAGGGCCTACACCTATTAAATTCTCTATAAAAAAAATAAGGGAGTTACAGGTCAGTGCCCACTAAGAAAAGGAAGGGAAGGATAACTAATACAAAAGCGTTAGAGAGAAGAGAGAGACAGAGAGAACCAACATGTGGCTATCATCCACAATGTGCTTTTGATCAGAGAGACCTACAAGGTTTCCTAAAAGAAAGATAGATTTCTGTACAAGTACTTGATGACCCACCAAAGGTTAGTAATAAGAACTTACTTCTGAAGACACCTTATGTAGTCGACACGTAAAATGGAATGGCATGGCTGGAAGCTGGAAGAGAGTCAGTCCCCAGACAGCGCATCATTAGTGCCAGAAGGTGCTACATGGGCACCTGGGGGAAAATGACCAATGTCTGTCCAAACAACTCATGGTCTAACCTACGTAGCAGCAAATAACCTGTTGTGATGCCCACACAAGTGCAACAGTGGCACACAGCCATGGTGGGAAACCAACTGCTCTTGATTCAGCTAACTGATCCCCTCAGTGGTACAGGACCCATAGCTGGAGCTCGAAACAAGTCAGAACCATATCCAAACATAAGCCCGCTCTCCATTATCAAGCTAACATCAATCGTGGGCTACAAGAGGGCCTACACCTATTAAATTCTCTTTAATAAAAGTAAGGGTTATCTCATTTGTCCTGGTGCTAACTTACTCTCCGTTGGAGAATCTGCTTCTCTTTTTCAGATAGATGTAGATCCTAAGGAGAGAGCCACCCCCTCATACCTCAAAAGGGCCCTGGCTGAAACTAAGAACAATTGGCGAAACAAGCAAGGGTGCTGATTGCTTGGTGAACCAGGTACCAGCACAAGGGTGAAGGTGATCAACACAGAAGACAATCAACTCCTACCAAATCAGATATCCAGAGACCCAGAGGTCCCAAACACCTCATCACTGAAAGAGACCAAGAATGAACCCAACATGGCTCAGGGAAATTTTGTGGAAGGGGGGTGGAGAGAATGTCAGAGCCACATATTGTTTCATGATACACAGACACATTTCTCCTACCCATAACTGTGGGCTAATTCCACAAAGCATAACCCATATACCTCAACAAGGAGGGCTCAGTGGGAGGGCGTAGGACATGGATGATCCTAAAAATGGTACCAAGTTGACTGTATTCACAGAGTACAAAACTAATTAATAAAAAATAATACATTTTTAAAAAGAATAAAATGCAAGCTTAATGTTATATCAGCCTTGTAAATTAACTAATTTTGTAGTCATTAATTTTATTATAGACTTTCCTATTATTGTAAACACTAGGTAATTTGGATGCCCTTTCTGTGTTCTAATTACATTCCCATGTGAAATGAATCACAGTGTATTTTACACCATCATTCATTGGTAATCCTGTGCCTTATAAATATAGAGAAATAAAAAAATTGAAAAACTTAACTTCATATTCACTTATGCCTATTCATTTATTAATATCTTAATGAATTAAAAAATTTTTATTTTCCACTTGTATTGAATGAGTTTGCATGTATAAAATTTTGTGTGTGTAGGCATCATAGAGAAATGAGAAGGCTCCAAAAGACAGCAACAAATAATTACACTGCCCCTCCTCTTTAAGAAATATAGGATACATGTTTGTGTATTTAACTATGAACAGAGTAAGTTGAACAAAGTTGACTTAGTTTTCCTGTAACTATTTGTAATTATTAGTCTCTGATTTGTAAATGAGAGTCCTAGAGAATCAGTGTGTTTAAAAATTGCCAAGACTCATCTGGTTGTGCATTGAGAAAAGTACTTGAAGATCTGGGAGATGGTGACAAGTTTCAGCGCTACCCACAGAAGATACTATAGTATGGTCTCTTCAAGGCCATTGTTACTTTAAAAATGTTTATTTATTTGAGAGAGACAGAGAGAGAGGCGTGAGAATGAAATATGCAGATAGAAAGAAAGAAAGGAATGAAGGAAGGAAGGAAGGAAAGAAGGAAGGAAGGAAGAAAAAAGAAGGAAAGAAAAGAAAATATAAGAAAAGAGAATGTGCATTCCAGGGCCTCTAGCCCCTGCAAACAAACTCCAGACACATGCCCCCCCCCACTACATCTGGCTTAGGTCGGTACAGGGGAATCAGACCTGGATCTTAGTCTTCACAGGCAAGCTCTGTGGGGAACCAAAGGGCACTAGGAAACCAAAAGTGCCTCCATCCTGAATAATGACTCCATTTTGTGATAAGTTGTCTGTTCTGGAAAGTCACAAGGTCTGCAGTTGTTTGTTAACCCATGCACGGAGAAAGAAATGTAACCCATAAAGAATGAGGGAGTCATTATCTCGTGGCCTTGGGGCTGGGGCCTTATCCTGCAGCTGTGGAACATCTTGTGGCCTTGGGGCCAGGACCTTATCCTATTGAAACAGAACTGTAGCAATACCTAAACTACTGACAAACTCCTCTGTTCTGCTGTATAAAAGGCACCCTGAGAAAAATAAAATTTGGCAGCTTGATCAGACTCCTGTCTTGCTGTCGGTTCCTTGTGTCTCTTGTCCCTTTCATTTCAGGTTTTCTGGGGTCCATGCTCCCTTTGAAGCCCCGCTGGCCAGGGCAAAGCTCCTTAACTAACAAGCCATCTCTCCATCTACCTTGTTATTTTCAACCTCAGTGTAATGGCATAGCAAGAATTTTGTCACATTGCTTGAAGTGGGAGTCTCTTTTATATGGCTTTGTTAATACATGCAGGGAGAGAGAAGGCAAGGAGATGTCAAAGCTAAATAGAAAAACTCCCTGGCCAATATCTTTTTCAACACAATATTCCTCTCAGTTCTATAAATGCCAAATTCAAGGTTTTCTAGTAATACCTAAATTTAGTACAGATTACCTAAAGTTATATAACATGTATTTTTGAGTTTACAAACAACATGTCTGAAACAGCTCCATAAATACAGAATTGATGGAAGAGACCTCTATACTTACAGAATTTAAATCAAGCATTAACTAAGCTCTGGCTTACAGGATTGCAAAATGAGAAAACCATAGAGATTTTGAACATATTTGAGAAATCTTTTAGGTGTTTTTTTTTTTTTTTATTTTGGTTTGTTTGTTTGCCCGACTGACTGATTGTTTTGAGACAGGACCTCATATGGCCAGGCTGGCCTTAAACTATGTTGCTAAGGCTGGTCTTGTGAATGCCTGATCACCTTGCATTTGAGTGCTAGAATGTGCACGACCACAGCTGGCTTTAAATGGATATTCTTTGATCACAAAACACTAGTATATGCTGTTTTCTCATCATTGCCCTTCAATTCAAATTGATTTCTAGGTGTTCATATATTTATCGAGCTTTATGTTTTAGAAAGATAGCCAAATGGGCACTAACTGTGGCTCTGGTCTTCTTTCAGTTTGTGTGAGCAGTAAGGGGTATATTCCTCAG
>CM070791.1:22205111-22217796 GCA_036346955.1 Dipus sagitta
TAAGTCATAAGATAGAGAGTAAAGTGTTTGTCTACTCTGTTTGAAGCCTTGGGTTTTATCCCCAGTACTACAAAAGATAAGAAATGTAAAGAAATGTTTGGGTAGTTTTCTCTCATATTTACTGGAAGAAGTTGAACAGAATTTCTCCTAATTCCTCCTTAATAATTTGGTAGAGTTATGTAGTGAAACCACATAGACCTGGGATTTCCTTCTTGGGACTTTGTATATTATGTATGAATGACATGGTAGGTTTTTGTTTTGTTTTGTTTTCTGTTTTTTTTTTTTTTTGTTTTTTGTTTTTTTTTTTAGACAGTGTCCTCATTTGCTATTGAAATGACTGTATTCACCAGGGTCCTGAGGAAGGCACCATGTCAGGCTCCACATGCAGCTTGTCTCTGGGTGAACAAGCAGTGTCATTGGCAAACTGGCCAACCATTGGGCTGGGGACCACGTGTACAAACACTTGAGCATGTAGGGGAAATTTTAATTTGCTGCACAAAGACCAGAAAGTAGGCAGAGTGTCCAGCCCAAACTGGGCCCAAGTTCACCCTGCCCTGATATAACTGCTGTGCCACCCTGTGGCAATTTCCATTTGAGACCCCACCCCAATTTATATCCATGTGTGAGACTAACAGCCATGACCTGTGTCATATAAAGTGAGTGGAAGCCAGAATGAGTTTCCATTTTTAGCCTTAACCATCAGTAATTGAATGTGGGAATAGCTGCTTGGACAGGAATGAGGTGTGGTGACTGCAGGCCTCTGTGGGTGCTGCAAGATGTCTCCAGGAGAACTGGGGCATACTGGGAACAGCTTCCCATCAAAGTGAGCTTGGGACCAAGGCCTGAGAAGTGCCTAGGAGGAGAATTGTGGGGGTGGGGATCCCAGACTACAGTGAAACTAGCATTACAAAAACTGGTAGGTGTGAGCCCATTCTAAACTGAAATATCTGTGTGTCTAGGGTACAAATACTGTTGAAGTCATAGGGAATTTGAGAGGTTGTAGGCCTTATTTTAGGGATTGGTCAGATAGTGAGGTCAGCTTGTGGGAGATTCCTGAAAGACTAAAGAATATCCTTCTAGAAGTTTTCAGTCCAAATTGAAAGTACTAGCAGACCTGGTCTTCCCAAAGTTTCCAGGGAAGTCTTTTCAGCCTCTTCCAGGATTCTCTAGCTCCTGCCTCCCCTGGTGCTGTGACTGTAGATTTGTCATTCCAGGTTCTGTTCTTTCTTCCCTGTCTGTGTTAGTCTGTGGTTCTTTATTTTTAGAAAAGGTCTATTTGTGCATTCCAGGCTGGTTTCAAACTTGAATTCTCTTTCTGCATTGTCCCAAATGGGATTACAAGTGTATAATCAGGGCTGGAGAGATTGCTTAGTGGTTAAGGTGCTTGGCTGCAAAGCCTAAGGATGCATGTTCAACTCTCTAGTTCTCAAGTAAACCAGACAGACAGTGACTCAAGTGTGCAATGTTGCCTATGTGCATGACAGGGTATGTGCATCTGGAGTTTGATTGCAGTGGCTGAAGTCCCTGGTGTGTCAGTTCTGTCTCTTCCTTCCTCCCTTCCTCTCACTTGCATGAAAATATAAAATAAAATAAATGTGTATAATCTGAACCATTTTCTCGTGTCTTTCGTTGTTGTTGTTGTTGTTGCTGTTTTGAGGTAGGGTACTGCTCTAGCACAGACTGACCTGGAATGGTATATAATCTCATGGAGATCTGCCTACATCTGCCTCCCAAGTGACAGGATTAAAGGTATATGCCACCATACTCATCTTCTGATATCTTTATGTCAAAATTTCCTCTTATAATAATGCCAATCATATGGAATTTGGACCTATGGTAATTCTTCCTTTTAATTCAGCCATCTTTCTGAAGGAACTGTCTACAGTGAGTCAGTTCCAGGTGCTGGGTTTCAAAATATGAATTTGGAAGTCAGAGACACAGTTTGGCCCACAACAGAAGTGCTGGCTATGAGACAGAAAGGTGTGATGGAGAGAGAGGTAGGGATATCTCTGTCCTTCACATTCACTCTCACCACCTCTAGTGGTGTACAGGCAGGTGACAGCTAGACATGACTCCTGTTTTCTGAGAGGCACATTGATCTAGTGTCTTCACTTAGTGTCATGTGATGACCTGGGTGTCATCTTTCTGCTGAGAGAAATATACTTTCTGAGCTCCCCCTAGAGGTCTGAGAAGTGTTCATGTTATGCAGAACTGTGAATTCAGAGTCCTCGTGAGTCACTGGTTTTGGGAATAGGTTAGCTCACAGACATAAAGCCTCTTTTACTACCCTAGATGTCCTCTCTCTTCTTCATGGCCTTGATATCCCAAGTGTACACCTTTCCTCAATGTTCTGAAAGATCCTGGACTCTGAGTACCTCACATTTTCAGTCTCCACAAATCCCCTTCTTCTTGCACAATGTGTCCAAAGCCCACGAAACTCAGCAGCTCAGACACCTCTGAGAAGGTGGGGTGGGGAATGAGTGGCTTGCAGCCAGGCACTCTAGTGGGAAGGTGATGGGATGTGGTTGAGACAGTGACATTGTGGTACATACATTCCTGGAGCCATGCCAGTGCCATTAAGTGGGCTTCAGGATGGCCTAGCATTGCACATGCATCACCATTGGGAGGATTCTGATTTGTCACATCTTGAACTCCCAGTTTTTTGCTATTGAGACCTTTTTGGACAACTCAGTAGGTCAGCCCACTGGAGACAGAGCAGCTTCTGGTTTGAAAAGAGTTGCTGCATTCTTAATGGTATGCCATGGCAGAGGAGGGAGAATAGAAAGTAGATGAGGTGGGATATAGTCCCCTGGAAATTTAGAATTGAAGGGAGAGCCTCATTGTCGTAGCAGTGAGTCCCCCAGTGTGGCAGAAAGTAAGGGAGTAACTTAGTCAGATGAGAGATTTGAGGGGGAAGGAGAAAAAGACTTGGGCGGCAGAGTTGAAATTTAACACTGGTGGGTTTGCTGAGAGGGTAGAGAACAGAGTGCATGACGTCTTAGTCACCAAATCCATGGAAGCTACAGGGACACAGAAGAAGCAGGGTCATCTCCAGAGGCATAAGAGAGCAGACAACTGACCTTAGAACTTTTATTGTTACAGTTATAATAGAAAGGATATGAGCATAGCAGTTACTAAAAGTGGGTGTCAGCATATGGCTTATACAGGGGCCTGCATTAAAAGTAACTTTACATTTTTAGTCAGGACATAAGCATGTGAAGGGGAGGGTCTGGTGGTTGAGTAAGCTTATATGCCATATGTCCATTCCTGCTGTCCTATTCATGCCTGCTGTAGCAGTCAGCTTCAGGTTCGCTGAGATGAACTTCCAGACCAGGCACAGTTATGGAGGAAGGGATTTATTGGAGCTTACAGATCCAGGGGAAGTTCCATAATGGCAGAAGAAACTGGCCTGCTTTCACAGGCCCAAGCAGAGAGAGAGCAGTACAAGCCTAAAGGTCAAAAGCCACAGCACACTTCAGGAACTCCAGCTAAGCACACTTTGCATATCTTTAGATTGTAATCTGAAATCCACCACCACACCTTAAGATCCACCCAGTGACCTTGCCTCCAGCCAGGTGGCTAGAGATGCAAACTACAAACAAATAAACAACTGAATATATTGGGGGCCATCTATTCTATTCAAACCACCACATTCCGCCCCTGGCTCCCAATAGGTTTATAACCATCACACATTATAAATTGTACTCAGTTCAATTTCAAAGGTCCTCACAGTCTTGACCAATTTAAGATATGAAGGCCTGTAAAATCAAACAAGTTAAACATTTCTAACATATAAAGGCACAGAGTAAACATTTTCAACTGGTTTAAGGCATAGCAAGGAGAGACTAAAACAACGCAAACTCAACCATCATCAAATATCAAACTTCTGCAGTTCAAGTCCAATACAACCAAAGACTGACAGTCTCCAGATTTTACAATTCCGCCCCTCCAGCTGGGCAGAGTAGCCAGGGAACACTTCCATTTCAGGCCAACAGTGCACTCTTTGGTAGCACTTGCATAGTCCTGGTATATACAAAACATCTTGAGGTCTTCATGCAAACCACGGTCCATTTTCCCAAAGGCTCTTTCAGCCTATCAGGGCATCATGACCTGCCTCATACTGCATCTCAGCAGCAGCTCCTGGAACCGTGTTCAATTCATGACCATTCCTCACATTTCTCATGCTTCTGAAACCAATACCAGTGGGCAGGACACAGCCATATTCTTAATTCAGGGAGGAAACAAATCATAGCCTTGAAAAGCAGGTTCCTTCTCCAGTCAACTCTTTCCAAAAGTGTTTGCATTTCTATGATAGTCCTTCCTCAGGCATCCTTTCCATTGTTTTAATGTAAAGCAGTTGGACCATCTTCCTTAAGATTGCTAATGTGTTTGACAATAGCAGGTTCAGTAACCTAAAACCAGTCTCAGTGCCTGTAATTTTTACTTGCTTGAGGTTTTCCAGCTTAAAATCTTAAATCTCTCAGTCCAATATCTCTAGCCAAGCACATCAGTCCATTACAAATTTAGCCTTGATCAAACTCTCTGGGCCTGGGCAGCAGGATGCAGCCAGCCCTTATGCCAGTAGCCCAGTTCCAACAAACTCCTCTGCAGTCTTTCCTTCCCCTTAGAAAGCTCATAAGCCAAGCCTTGAAGTTCAATATTGTCTGCACTTAGCATTCTCAGACTCTCATCAGAATAGTACATAAAACTTGGCTTACCACTCCAGAAGACATCTTCAGTTGCAAGCACCAAGTCCATGCCTATTCCTCCAAAACAAAGGTTCCAAAAGATCAACGTCCACATGGCCAGGTACATCTCACCCCACTCCTGGTACCAAATTCTGTAGCAGTCAGCTTCAGGTTCGCTGAGATGAACTTCCAGACCAGGCACAGTTATGGAGGAAGGGATTTATTGGAGCTTACAGATCCAGGGGAAGTTCCATAATGGCAGAAGAAACTGGCCTGCTTTCACAGGCCCAAGCAGAGAGAGAGCAGTACAAGCCTAAAGGTCAAAAGCCACAGCACACTTCAGGAACTCCAGCTAAGCACACTTTGCATATCTTTAGATTGTAATCTGAAATCCACCACCACACCTTAAGATCCACCCAGTGACCTTGCCTCCAGCCAGGTGGCTAGAGATGCAAACTATAAACAAATAAACAACTGAATATATTGGGGGCCATCTGTTCTATTCAAACCACCACACCTGCCCTCTATAACCTCTGACATTGTCTTCATTGACATATCTGTTCCTGTAATTACCCCTCACTTGTCAAGAACAGGCAGCCCTGAGTCTATGGAATGCACAGAGTGTGGGAGAAAGTGGGCTTTGGTAAAAGGAGAAAGAAGAATTGCCTTTGCATAATAGATCACAGCGTCCCCCCTCCGATTTTCTCTGCCAAGTTCTCTGACCTGGAAAAGCAGGATAGTCAGTCATATGGATTGAAGGGAGACACATACAGATCACACATGTCTCCTTTGGGAAGACACTTAGGCTAAGGGAGACTGAAGGCACCAAGAACAAGTGGACAAGGTCAGATTATCTGGAATAACATGAAGGATGTCCCCATGTGTGTATAAGACTTGTATTTCATGCACAATGTGCTATCATGTACATCATCCCATATGGCCCTCAACAGCATCTGTGAAGATCAGATAGATGTCAGTGGTTTCCTGTGAGATGATGAACATCCAGGATAAAAGCCTATCAGGAGACCAAAGCTCTAACTCCAAAGCAACAATATACAACTCCTTTCTGGACATCACACTTGGGAGGTGTGTGAGTAGCACCCACTGCCCAGGTTGGGCATCACTGCTATTAGTGAGTAGAGCATCAGCTCCGAGAAGTGTCTTAAGTCTCAATGTGCTCTGTGAGTCTGTCCTCTCAGAGCTGTTTCGGAGACAGATTGTGCCCTCATATGACACCTTCATATCATAGACCTGACACCTTATGAAAATGACAGGAGGGACACACCTGGAATAATCAGGACCAAGGGGCAGGGTCCTAACCATAAATGTTTTCTTCCTTCCTCAGCCATGTCCTGCTCCTGCAAACAGAAAGGATAGAAGAAGTAGTTGGATTTTATTCATTTTTTCTCTAGGATGTGTGTATTTTTATTTACCTGGAATGCAGGATTAAATTAACAAGATTTATTCCTTCATCTTATTAACTTTCAGAGGTGATTGAATAGGTTCTGTTTGCTCTACTGTAACCATGGAGAATCTTGTCTGTTAAGTCCACACTTGGTGTTTTCAGTCAGAAATCTTCTGCTCAGCCATGGCATCTGAGGTCAGTACTCAGCACTGTTCTCTCTGAGGACCCTGGGTCCTGGGGACAAATCTCAGGCTCCAGGCTCTGATGGGGGCCCTCAGCTGTTAGCACTGCTCTTCAATCAGCAGGAAGGTGGAAATGGGCATGTCCTCGAGTGTCAAGAGATGCTGTTCCTTCTCAGAGGACCTCCACTCCTTAACAAAGGCAATAAAATCAGGAATCAGTGTTGTTGGCTACATGATCCTGGCCTTTTCATTGACACCAGTAGAAGTAGCTTGAAGGCTCCAGATCAAAACCTTAGGTCACCAGTTGCTTCTCATACACGTACATCCCTCTCAGCCTCACGAACCACAAATATTTCTGTGCTCATCTCCATGTTGATCTCCAAGGACAGACAAATGCATTCAGTAACACAAGAACAGAAATGAGAAACATAAACATAAATAAATAAACCTGTCAGGATGTCATTATACTTCCTTACCTTTCTGATGTCCTTACTTTTCCAGGGTGATGGTAAGAATAGTGTGAGTATCAGGTATTACAGGTAATCAAGAAGCAACTCCACTATTCTGAGAAAGGTGCAGTTGGGGGTCTGTGAACAAAACAGTTGAGCCAAAGCTCAGCCATGGTTCAGTATGGCTATTCAGAAAAGAGGGAACCTTCTCTATAGTCTGAATCTCAAGGCTGCCTGAGACAACTGAGTTCTGAGGTTGCCTAGGCAGCAGCAGGTCTGCATCATAGTGCAGGGAAGAGTCACTGAGGGCTTCTGAGGGTGGGGGAGGAGAGACATCACCCCTCCTCCACCCCCACAAGCCCTGCAGAGCCTTCTCCCCAAGGATCCTGCTCCATGTTTCATTTATATATTATTGACACCTTGTATACTTACACACAACCAACCATGGTATTTCCCTCCCCTCCCCCACTTTCACCTTCATAGCTCTGCTCTCCATCATATTCCCTCCCTCTCTCCATTAGTCTCTCTTTTAATTTGATTTCATCATCTTTTCCTCCTAATATTAGGGTCTTGTGTAGGTACTGCTAGGCACTGTGAGGTCTTGGATATTGAAGTCAATTTCTTTCTAGACAGTTGTATGTAAGAAGTGGTACCTTTCCTTTGGCCCTTCCATTCTTCCTGCCACCTCTTCCACAATGGACCCTTAGCCTTAGAGGGTGTGAGGTGAGATGTTTCAGTGCTGGACACATCTCTGTCCCTTCTTCTCAGCATTATGTTGCCTTTGGGTCATCCCAGTGGTCATCGCCATCTGAAAAGGGAAGCTTCTCTAACCGGAAGTGAGAGTATCATTATCCTGCTCCATTTTTCATTAACCTGTTCCTCATATCATGTTCCTCAGGGAATTTTTCCACGTGCAGCCAGATGTTCCTCAGTCCCTTTTACTTCTTGTAGCCTTTGATTTGTAAGCTACCTGATTACCTTGCTTAGAAAGTCTGACATTATTCCAGGAAGTTTTGATTTTTGTCATATATTTGAGTCTCAGGAGCAAGCACAAATGTCCTCCAGTATATCTTACCTACTTCAGGAATGGTTTTCCCTTTCACTACTTTAAGATCCACAGCACAAATTATTTTACATTTATATATTTTACTGATTGTAAAATAGGAAATGCATGTGATTCATTCACCCTCCAATGGCTTTAGTTTGAAGGGTGTATTCAAATCACAAAACTAAAATACAGAATTTATGTACCTGATTAAAACTTCAAGCATGCTTGTGTGTCAGTGGGTGCTGCTCACATAGTTCCCAAGTGTGATGTACACAAAGGAGTTGTGTATTATTGCTTTGGAGTTAGAGTTTTGGTCTCCTGACAGTCTTTTATCCTATTTTTTCTTCATTCAGCCAAACTTCAGGCATTGTTCAATACACACACACACACACACACACACACACACACACACTTCCTTTGAGAGAGCAGTGGAGTATTTTCATACCTAAGAAAAATAAATAATTCCTCCTTTAATTGCATTGTCTCACCTTTTGACCCCAACAGTACCGAAACTACAGAGTTCTGAAACACTTCACTTCAGCAATTTCTTAAGAGCAGTATCATTCTCTTAAGGTATTACTGACAATAAACTAAGGGTTACATTCCACAGTCCTTGGTGTCAGAGTTGGGCACAGAAGGGTCAAAGCCCAAGGGAAGACCCATGGGATTGAGAAGCATTCCTTGATAAACCATGTGGACCATGTAACTCTGATCCTTTCTGAATGTGTGTCACTATGAAAGAATGTTTAAGAAGAATTTGTCTGCATAATCATCCTGTTGATGTCTGGAACTGAATAGCATACCAACAACAACTTCTTTAAGCAAAGCTCCTCTGACTTACATAAACTCAAATTCCATACACAACAGTGGCAGACAGGGGCATGGGAAGGTGTGTTCTTCATGGACTTTGTACATTATAGTGAGGAGAAAAGGATGCTAGCCTGTTTCAAATTCAAATTCAGTTTTTCAGCTATCCAAATTCCTATTTCCATTCAAATTCATCTGGATAGCTCTAGACATAGCCTCCTACAGAAATGGGATGGGACACAAGAGGGTGGGCCCCAGAAGGAAAATCGCTGAAACCAATCTCTCTATAGGAAAGAGAAGACAAGGGTAGGCTGGCTCCTAGACTCCTAAAGACTGATTTGTTTTTTTTTCCCCCATTTTTTTCTCATTCATGGAATTGTGTACGTGAGAATGATCATGTAGAAGTTAGATCCTTACTGCAATAAGAGTTCTTTGTTTGCTTGCAAAGTGGGGTGGGAATGAATTACATTCTACAATAACATCTTGCTTGTAAAAAGCAAAAATGTTTGATCCCTCAAAAAGCCCATGATCTGTGACCCTTGCTACATGAGTCCAAGTAAAGGGATAAGTGAATGGCCTAAGGACCTAACTGCTCAATCTGTCCATAATGTCCATGAGCTCATTAATGAACTGTGATGGCAGATGCTGGCTCAACTCTGATTCACTGGAAGAATTCCAGAACTGTTTTGTGAAGAAGGCACTGAAGTGAAATGTATGCCCCATCCTTCTTTCTACTTTCTCATCTCCAGCCACAAATTCCTATTTCTTTTTTTTTTTTTTTTTTTTTTTTTTACGTTTTCTGACTTTCCTTTTTTTATTAATTAGTTTTGTACTGAGTGAATACATTCAATTTGGTACCATTGTTAGGCTCATCCATGTCCTACCCCCTACCCATGGCTCCTCCTTGTTGAGATATATGGGTCATGCATTCTGGAGTTAGCCCACAGTTCTGGGTAGGATAAATGTCTCTGCATATCATGACCCAACAAGTGGCTCTGACATTCTTTCCACCCCCTCTTCCACAAAATTTCCCTGAGCCATGTTGGGTTCATTTTTTGGTATGCTTCAGTGATCAGGTGTTGGAGGCCTCAGGGTCCCTCAATCTCTGATTTGGTAGGAGTTGATTTTTCTCTGTGTTGATCTCCTTCACCCTTTTGCTGGTACCCAGTTCACCAAGAAAACAGCACCCTTGCTTGTTTCACCAATTGTTCTTCATTTCAGCCGGGTCCCTTTTGAGGTATGATGGGGTGGCTCTCTCCTTAGGATCTACATCTATCTTAGAAAGAGAAGCATATTCTCCAATGGAGAGTAAGTTAGCACCAGGCAAATGAGATAACCCTTACTTTTTTATAGAGAATTTAATAGGCTTAGGCCCTCTTGTAGCCCACGATTGGTGGTAGCTTGATAATGGAGAGTGGGCTTATGTTTGGATATGGTTCTAACTTGTTTCCCAGCTCCACCTATGGGTCCTGTACCACTGAGGGGATCAGATAGCTGAATCAAGAGCAGTTGGTTTCCCACCATAGCTGTGCACCACTATTGCACTTGTGTGAGCATCATGACAGGTTATTTGCTGGTAAGTAGGTTAGACCATGAGTTGTATTAATGCATCAGAAATGACCTCCAGTGAGAATGAGTTAGAGGAAATACCTGAGAAAGATTTCAAAAGAATGATTGTAAATATGTTCAAAGATGTCAAAGAAGAAATCAAAGGAATCAAAGAGGAAATGAAATGAATCAAAGAAGGCACAGGACACCACTTTAATGAAATAAATCAGTCAATACAAGACATAAATAAGGAAATAGAAATAATAAAGAAAAAATCAGTCAGAATTACTAGCAATGAAGAACACAGTTAATGAAATAAAAAAATCTGTAGAAAATCTCACCAGTAGAATGGATGAAGGAGAGGACAGAATATCTAAACTACAAGACCAGGTGGCAGATGTAATACAGTCAAACAAAGAGAGAGACAATCTAATAGGAAAGTATGAATGGGAATTTCAAGACAAGCAGGCTAAAGGAATATTTTAAGACAAAAGAAGCTCTACAGAAAATACTTGGAAGAATCCTCCATGCTAAAAGAGAAAGAAAAGCACACACAAAAGGAACACAGAAAAAACAAACAATACTCAAATACTAGTTAACATAAGAGAGCAAAGGTAAAAACCAGAAGAACTACAAAAAATGGCAAAAATAAATACACACCTTTCAATAATATCTCTTAATATCAACGGCCTCAATGCTCCAACCAAAAGACATAGGTTTGCAGACTGGGTTAAAAACCAAGATCATTCAGTTTGTTGCCTCCAAGAAACTAACCTTTCTGCAAAGGATGGACACTATCTTAGGGTGGAAGATCGGAAAATGGTGTTTCAAGCAAATGGGCCTAGAAAACAAACAGGGGTTGCTATCCTAATATCTGACAAGGTGGACTTCAGTCCAACATTAGTTAGGAAAGATAAAGAAGGTCACTTTATATTGACTAAAGGCATACTCCTACATGAGGACATTACAATCCTAGGCTGTTCACTTTGGACACTGTGTTACTGCCCTAGTCCAACTGTTCCAGATTGTGGGTCAGGTGTCTGATTCCATCTTGGATCTGATCATTATCCTCTCATATGTTTTATTTCTCATGTAACTAAAAATGTCATTGTGCCTTCTGCCATTCAATTGTGACAGAGCTACAGATCTTGGGGATGTCTCTGGCTCCGCAGTGTCCCCCACATGCAGAGTTGACTCACAAGGAACAAATGCCAGTCTGTAATTCTTTAAGGCTTGCTTCAGGTTTCATAGAGACCCAGAGACCCAGAGGCCCCCAACAGCTCATCACTGAAATGTGATCACCAAAAATGAACCTAACATGGCTCAGGGAAATTTTGCAGAAGAGGGGGCAGAAAGAATGTCAGAGGCACATGTTGGGTCATATGCAGAGACATTTATCCTACCCAGAAGTGTGGGCTAACTCCAGAATGCATGACCCATATACCTCAACAAGGAGGGGCCAAGGGGAGGGGGTAGGTCATGGATAAGCCTAATAATGGTACCAAATTGACTGTATTCGCTCAGTACAAAACTAATTGATAAAAAAAAAAAAAACTAAGGAGTTCATCTATAATTACACATCCCTTATTTCTTATCAGGTAGTTGTTACAAATGTTTTGTTTCATAATATTAGACATTTCAAGGGCCAGAGAAATGGCTTAGCAGTTAAGGTACTTGCTTGCGAAGCCCAGGTACCTATGTTTGACTCTCCAGATCCCACATAAGCCAGATGCACAAATGTAAGGCAAGCATAGGGTTGCACGTGCCCACTAGGTAGTACAAGCATCTGAAGTTCAATTACAGTGGCTGAGGCCCTGGTGCACCAATTCTTTCTCTCTCCTCTCTCTCATTCTCATTCTCTGTAAAGAAATAAAAAATATACTATTCTATTCATGCATATTGTCCAAATTTCAAATTTTCTTTGGATGAATTGAGTTTGTGGGTTAGATGACACTTCTGTGCACCAGCATCTTCCCTAGTCTCAAGGTTCACCTTGCCTTAGTCAAGAGGTAGAACTCCTGTGGAAGTGGAACAGCGCAGAGAAATCATCCAAGGCTGATCCACACTGGTGAGTTTCTGACTTATCTAGTGGAGGGATGACACTGGGTTCTTATAAAGGTTTCTGGGTCTATATTCTCTATCACCAGGTTATCTGTGGAGGTTTACAAACGTGTGTCTTTTACTTCCCAGAACAGGGCAGGGCTGAGTGCCTTTCAACCTTTAAAAGTAGGCTGGCATGTGACTTGGTTATTGAAAAGGAATGGAGGTGAGATGTGCAACTTCAGTTAGAAGCTTTGATAGATGGTGGCACATCTCCATTTTCCTCTGGCCACTGTGATGGTGCTAAAATGAAGCTTTTGTTAGTGAGCACATTGAATGCTCACTACAGCAAAAGTGTCCTTGCCAAGACATGGGACATAAACAAATCTTAACTATTCCAAATACCAAGATTTTGGTATTATTAGCATAGTGATGATACACTATTTCTATGCCTGAATCTAAACTCTGGATTTTGAAAGTATTTATTGCTCTACTGACAGAAACTCATTGAAGTATGC
>CM070791.1:22232369-22265770 GCA_036346955.1 Dipus sagitta
CGAGACTGTAAGTATTTTTTCTTAACCCCTTATTATTCCCACCTTGTTCTTCTACTTTGATGTCTTATGTGCAACAGCAAAGAAAGCTGAAATCATGGCATACTTGGGAAAGTGGGTATAACTGGAAATCATTATATAAGAGAAATAAACCACTCTTAGAAAGATGCAAGCTGCATGTTTTCTCTAATATGTAGACCCTAGATTTAAAAGCGTGCGCGCGCGTGTGTGTGTGTGTGTGTGAGATGAAACTGGAAAGGGAATTGTGAGAGGAAAGGGTCATCTTATAGGAGGAGGGAAATGAGACAATAATGGAGTACATGTGATAAACTTTAAGGGGGAATAACTGGGGGTTAGGATTATTTTATAGTAGGTAATGAAGTACCTGTGATAATGTTTAAGGGGGAATAACTGCAAGAAGTTAAAAAACAAGCTGGAGGGAATGGACCAGGGGAGGCCAGGTGACAGGGGAACAAATGAGAACAAAGTATAATTACAGACATATGTGAAGGTGTCATAATTAAGCCCATTACTTTGTATGCTAGTCACAAATACGTAAAAATAAATAAAATAATATAATTATTTAAACAGTAATCATTTTCAACTTGGTCTTCCTTTATAGACACAAAAATCATTGAAGAATCCAGAAAATTTGCTGATGTGGACTGACTACACTATGACAATGTATATGTCTTCTTTCCTTTGGGTTCTTCTCTAAAAGGAACAACAAAGAATATCCTTGCCTTGCAGGGTGAGGTGGTACACATTATTAATCCCAGTACTTTGGAACAGAGGCAGAAGGATCACTGTGAGTTTGAGGCTACCCTGATACTACAGCGTGACTTCAAGGTCAGCCTGGGCTAAAGTGAGCCCCTACATTGAAAAAACAAAATACATAAATAAATAAATAAAGGGATTTGCCACCACACCCAGCTTAAGAAAGTCTCTCCCTAAATCAATGCTGCTGTGATTCACATTCCTTATTTTTTCTTCTTGTATTCTTTTATCCATTTCAAGTTAGTTTTTGATACATAGTAGAAGGTTTTAATGAAATTATTTTTCAGGTTACAATCTATTTTTTTCAATACACTTATTGAGAGACTTTCATTATCCTATTGTGTATTTATGGCTCCTTATGAGTGCATTAGTTCCCTCATTAAGTATGTAGATTTATTTATGCATTTTATGTGCTGTGTGTGTGATATTGTTCTAACACCATGATATTTTGTTTACTATGATGTTGTACTCTGCCTAGAAGTCAAGAAGTGTAATGCATACAGCTATTGTGTCCCCACCCAAACATTAATATAGATATTCAAGGTCCTTTGTAGTTCCAAGTGAATTTTAGCATTTTATCTTTATAATTTTTTATTGACAATTTCCATAATTGTAGACAATAATCCATAGTAATTCCCTCCCTCCCTCCACTTGCCCCTTTGAAACTCCACTCTCCAACATATCCCCTCCCCCTCTCAGTCTCTCTTTTACTCTGATGTCATGATCTTTTCCTACTATTATGATGGTCTTGTGTAGGTAGTGTCAGGCACTGTGAGGTTATGGATATCTGGGCCATTTTGTGTCTGGAGGAGCACATTGTAAGGAGTCCTACCCTTCTTGTGGCTCTTACATTCTTTCTACCACTTCTTCCACAATGTACCCTAAGCCTTGAAAGATGTGATAGAGATATTTCAGTGCTGAGCACTCCTCTGTCATTTTGACTCGTCATCATGGTGACTTATGAGTCATCCCAAGGTCAACACCATCTGAAGAGAGAAGCTTCTCTAGCCAAAAGTAAGAGTAGCATTAATATATGAGTATGAACATTAAGGGAAGTTCTTACTGGGCAGTTTGGTGAGCACTGTATGTACATTTAGCCAGACACCAGCAGATGTTATACCCCTAGGTCTCATGATTACCCCTGTTGTAGGTTTTCAGTATCAAGGATGTATTACCTCCCATGGAGTGGGCCTCCAGTTCAATCAGAGAATGGTTGGTTTTCTACATAACAGTCATGCCACTACTGCACCTGTTGGCTCATTTGTCCTGGCTGGCCAAATTTAAGACTTGTAGAGTGCACTGTTGAGTATCTCCACTGGTGATTTCTCTTTCTCTCCCATGGAACTGCATGCAGCATAGCTTTTTCCAGTTTTCTGTCAGCTGGTCCACATGGAAGAGGTTTTCAGCTCAGCTCCAGCAGGATTTCTCAGTTATCTTAAAGCCCAAGTATACGGAGTCTTCAGCAATAGGGTCTTATCATCTATTCCTGGTAGAAACCAAGAGCATCAACAAAGGCCTGTAATGTTTTGGGGGCATCAGTGACCTCTCTGGCTAACAACTCACTGGAAGGCATCCCATACCTCGCACTGAAAATTTTCTAGTATAACAATCTGTGGCTTCTGAGTGTTCCATTGTCCGAAAAAGGTTTCCATATGACTTATTTATATCCTCTTAGATTTTGATTAGCCCTCCCTCCACCTTTCCTTTACTCAATTTCTTCCCCTTACTTCACTTAGGCCTTTTCACCCACATTAATCTGTTCTTCTACTTAAATATATAAAATATCATTCCTTTAAGTCTCCCCTGCCTCCCTTTCTATTCCCTTTATATACCCTTTCTCACCAGGCCTCAGCTGTAGAACAAAGATGATCATATCTCCCCAGTCCTCATCTGTAACACAATGATGATCAAGTTTCACAGACCTCACCTGTAACAAAATCATAATTATGTCTCTCCAGACCTCATCTGTAACAAGATCATGATCATGTCTCCCCAGGCCTAATGTTTAACACCATGTTGGTCATATCTCCTTATGTCTCATCCCTAACACATGATGATCATGTCTCCCAGATCCACATCCCTAACACAATGATGATGAAGTCATATTGCCAGGCCTTATGTGTATGACAATGACCATCGTGTTTTCCCAGGGTTCACCTGTAACACAATGTGGACTGAGTCTCTCTAGGACTCACCTGTAAAACAATGATGATCATGTTTCTCCAGGCCACATCTGTAACAAAATGATATCATGTCTACCCAGGCCCCACCTCTAACACATTGCCAGGCCTCATCTGTAAGACCATGATAATCACATCTCCCCAGGCCTCATTTGTAACACAATGATGATCATGTATTCCCAGGCCTCAAGTAAAACACAATGATCATGACTCCTCAGACCTTACCTGTAGCACAATGAGGATCATGTATCCCAAAGCCCCATCTTAACACATTGATGATTTTGTCTCCCCGGGGCTCATCTATAAGTCAATGATGATGATTTCTTGCCAGGTATCATCTGTAACACACTGATGATCATGACTTCCCAAGCTGCATCTCCAAAAGAATGATGATCAAGTTTTTCAAAGCCTCATCGGTATCACAATGATGGTCATCCTTCCCCAGGCTTCATATGTAACAAAATTATGATCAACCTTTGCCTCATCTGCACCACAATGATGATCAAGTCTCCCCAGGCCTAATCTGTAACAAAATGATGATAATGATACCCAGGTCTCACTTGTATATCAATGATGATCATGTCTCCTCAGGCCTCATCTGTAACACAATGATGATCAGTCAGGCCCTCTCCCCCGTTCTCATCTGTAACAGTGATAATCATGTTTCCTCAAAACTCATCTATAACACATTAGTGGTCATGTCTCCACAGGCCTCATCTGTAATACAGTGATGAACATGTCTCCCCCCGGCTTCATCAGCAATCTAATAATGATCACATCATTTCCACAGGCCTCATTTGAAGCACAATGATGATCATGTCTTTCCAGACCTCAGCTGTAGCACAATCATGATCATATCTCTCCAGGCTTCTTCTGTAACACAAGGAAGATCATATATCCAGGCTTCTTCTGTGACACAAGGAAGATCATATCTCCAGGTCTAATCTATAACACAAAGATAATCACGTCTCCTCGGGCCTCATCTGCAACACAATCATGATCAGATCTCCACAGGCCACATCTGTAGGACATTGATGATCATGTCACTCCAGGCCTCATCTGTACCAAAATGATGATCATTGCTCCCCAGGCCTCATCTGCAACACAGTAATGATCACATCTTTACAAGCATCATCTTTAACACAATGATGATCATGTCTCCTCAGGCCTCATCTATAACAACATGATGATCAAGTATCCCCAGGTCTCATGTGTAACACCAGGATGATCAAGTCTCACCAGGCCTGTTCAGTAGCACAATGATGATCATATTACCCAGGCCTTACCTGCAATACAATGATGATCAAGTCATCTTCACAGGCCTCATCTATAATAACATGATGATAAAGTCTCCCCAGGCCTCATATTTAACACAATGATGTTCATATCTCCCCCCAGCCTCTTCTCTAAAACATGTCTCCTCAGGTCTCATCTGTAGTACAATGATGACCATGTCACCAAAGGCCTCAACTGAACACAATCATGATTACAATTATCCAGTTCATATCTGTAACACAATGAATATCATATCTCCCCAGGCCTCATCTGTAATACAGTGAAGACCATGTCTCCTCAAGCCCCATTTGTAATACAATGATGATTGTGGCTCCCCAGGCATCATCTATAATACAATGATGATCATGACTTCTCAGGCCTCATCTGTAACACAATGATGATCAATCTCCCCAGTTATCAACCTTAACATAGTAATAAACATGTCTCCCCTGGCCTCCTCTATAATACAATTACATAAAGACTCCCCAGAACTCATCTGTAACACAGTGATGATCAAGTCATCTCCACAGGACTTATCTGTAAGAAAATGATGACCATGTCTCCCCAGGCCTCACCTGTAACACAATGATATTCATGTATACTCTGACCTCTTCTCAAAAACAATGATGATCATGTCTCCTCAGGCATCTTCTGTAATACAATCATAATCAAGTCTTGCCAGGACTAATCTGTAACACAATGATATTCATATGTTTTCTGGCCTGTTCTCTAAAACATTGATTACCATGTGTCCTCCGGTCTCATCTGTAGTACAATGATGATCATGTCTCCCCAGGCAGAATTTGTAACAAAATCATGATCATGACTCCCCACGACTCATATGTACACAATGATTATCATGTCTTCTCAGGCCTCATCTGTAAAACCATAAAGATCATGTCTCCCAGGTCCCATCTCTAACACAATGTTGATCATGTCTCCATAGGCCTCATCTCTAACACAATGATGATCAATTAATCCCCACAGGCCACATCTGTAAATCAATGATCATCATGTCTAATCAGGCCACATCTTGAAAATAATGATAGTCATGAGTCCCCAGTCCTCATCTGTAAAACAACGATGGCCATGTTTCCAGAGGTGTCACCTGTAATAAAATAATGATAAAGTCTCCCCTGACCTCATCTGTAACACAATGATGATCAAGTACCTCCAGCCTTGTCTGTAGCATAAGTATTATCATGTTACCCAGGACACATCTGCAACACAATTATGATCAAGTCATCTCCACAGGCCTTATCTGTAAGAAAATGATAATCAAGTCTCCCCAGTCCTCACCTCTAACACAATGATGTTGATGTCTACCCTGAACTCTTCTCTAAAATATTGATGATCGTGTCTCCTCAGGCCTCATCTATAACACAATCATGATCATGACGCCCCAGGTCTCATCTTTAACACAGTGGTGATCATGCCTCCTCAGAGATCATCTGTATCACCATAAAGACAATGTATCCCCAGGACTCAACTATAGCATAGTGATGATCATGCCTTCCCAGGCTTCTTCTGTAACATAATGATGATCATGTCCCCCCAGGCCTCATCTGTAATGCATTGAAGATCATGTCTCCTCAGACCTCATTTGTAATACAATGATGGTCATGTCGCCCCAGGTATAATCTGTAACATAATGATGATCATCACTTTTCAGGCCTCATCTATAATACAATGATGATCAATCTCCCCAGGTCTTAACATTAACATGTTCAGTAATCAAGTCTCCCCTGGCCTCACCTCTAACACAATGATGATCAAGCCTCCACAGACCTCATCTGTAACACAGTGACAAGTCTCCCCAGGCCTTGTTTGTAGCATAATGATGATCTGTTACCCAGACCTCATCTGCAAAACAATGATGATCAAATAACCTCCACAGGACTTATTTGTAACAAAATGATGGTCAAATCTCCCCAGGCCTCATCTGCAACACAGTAATGATCATATCTCTGCAGGCCTCATCTGTAACAAAATGATGATCAAGTCACCCCAGGCCTGAATTCTAACATAATGATCATCATGTCTCCCCAGGCCCCATCTCTAACACAATGATGATCAAGTCTCCGCAGACCTCATCTCTAATACATTGAAGATCATGTCTCCCCAGGTCTCATCTGCAACAAAGTGATGATAATGTCTCCCATGGTCTTGTCTCTAACACAATGATGATCAAGTGATCCCCACAGTTCTCATTTGTAAAAATAATGATAATCTTGTCTAACCAGGCCACATCTCTTAACACAATAATGTTCCTGACTCCCAAGGCCTCATTTGTAAAACAATGATGATCATGTCTCCTTGGAGCCTCACCTGTACCACAATGAGGATAAAGTCTCCCCAGACCTCATCTGTGACACATTGATGTTCATGTCTCCCCTGGGCTCTTCTTAAAACATTGATGATAATGTCTCCTCAGGCCTCATCTGAAACACAATCATGATCATGACTCCTCAGGTCTTATCTAAACACAATGGTGATCATGTCTCTGCCGCCTTCATGTGTTACACAGTGATGATCATGTCATCCCAGGATTCTTCTGTAACACAATGACGATCATGTCTCCTCAGTCCTCATCTGTAACACAATAGTCAGTCTCCCCAGATCTCAAACTTAATATAGTGATGATCATGCCTCCCCAGGCCTCACCTGTAATACAATGATGAAAAAGTCTCCCCAAACCTCATCTGTAACACAATGATGATCAACTCAACCCAAACCTTGTCTGTAACACAAGGATGAATATGTTACCCAGACCTCATCTGCAACACAGTGAAGAATAAAATATCTCCACAGAGCTCCTCTGTAACAACATGATGATCAAGTCTCCCTAGGCCTCATCTCTAACACAATGATGTTTGTGTCTCCCTGGCCTCTTATCTAAAACATTGATGATTATGTCTCATCAAGCCTCATCTGTAGTACATTGATGATCAAGTCTCCTCAGGATTCATCTGAAACATAATGATGTTTATATCTCTCTTGGCCTGTTCTCTAAGACATTGATGATCATGTCTCCTCAGGTATCATCTGTAGTACGATGATGATCATGTCTCACCAGGGCTCATTTGTATTACCATAATGATCATGTATTGACTGGCCTCATCTGTAAAGACATGATTGTCATGTCTCCTCAGGCCTCATCTGTAAAACGATGATGATCATGGCTTCCAAGGCCTATGCTAAACACAAACATGATCATGTCATCAACAGAGGCCTCATCAATAACCCAAGGATGATCATGTCTCCCCAGGCCTTATCTGTACCACAGTGATGATCATATCACACAGGCCTCATCAGTAAAATAATGATGATAATGTCTTAACATACTAATTCTGTAGCAAAATGATGATCATGTCTCTCTAGGCCACATGTGTAACATTGTGAAGATCATGTCTCCTCAGGCCTCATTTAACACAATGATGATAAAGACTCTACAGACATCATCTGTAACACAACAGTGATTAAGTCTCCTCAGGCCTTGTCTGTATAGAAATGATGATAATGTTACCCAGACCTCATCTGCAACATAATGATGATGAAGTCAGCCCCACAGGTCTCATCTGTTATGAAATGATGATCAAGGCTCCACAAGCCTCAACTGTAATGCAATGATGTTGATGTCTCCATTGGCCTCTTCTCTAAAACATTGATGATCATGACTCCTTAGGTCTTATCTATACTACAATGATGATCATGTCTCCCTAGGCCTCATCTGAAATACAAAGATGACAATGTCATCTCTCAAGTCCTCATCTATAAGCCTGATGATCATGTATCCCCAGGACTCATATGTAACACAGTGATGATCATGTCCTCCAGACAACATCTGTAAATAATGATAATAAAGTCATCTCACCATACCATTTCTATAGCACAATGATGATCAAGTCTCACTAGGCCTCATCTCTAATACAGTGAAGACCAAGTCTCCTCAGCCTCATTTGTAACCTAATGATGGTCTAGAATTTCCAGGCCTTATCCGTAACACAAGGATGGTCAAATCTCCTCAGGTCTCATCTGTAACACAAAGATGATCATGTCTCTGCAGGCCTCATTTGCAACCCAATGATGGTCATGTCTCCCCAGTGCTAAACTGTAACACAGTGAGGATCATGTCCCCCAGGTCACATCTGTAAAATAATGATGCTAAATTTGTGTTGCCATACCACTTCTGTAGCAAAATGATGGTCTGTAGCACAGTAATGATCATGTTACACAGGCCTCATCTGTATCAAAATGATGATCATGTCTTCCAGGCCTCATCTGTAACACATTGCTGTTCATGTCTCCACATGCCTTTTCTCTAAAATAGTGATGACCACAGGCCATGGTGGCACACTCCTTTAATTCCAGTATTTGGGAGGCAGAGGTAGGAGGATTGCTGTGAGTTTGAGGCCACCTTAAGATTATGTAATTAATTCCAGGTCAGCCTGAACCAGATGGAGACCCTACCACAAAAAAAAGTGAAAAACAAAACGAAACACTGATGACCATGCCTCCCCAAACCTTATCTATTACACAGTCAAGATAATTACAATACAAGCCTTATCAGTAACAAATGATGATCATGTCTCCCCAGTCCTCATCGGTAACCCAATGATAATGTCTCCCCAGGCCTCATCTTTAACACAGTGATGATCATGTCCCCCAGGCCACATCTATAAAATAATGATGATAAAGTCATCTCACCTTACCACTTCTGTAGCAAAATGATGATCATGTCCTCCCAGCCCTCATTTCTTACATAATGAAGATCATGTCCCCCCAGACCTCATTTGTAACACAATTATGACCATGTTTCCCCAGGCGGGCCTCATCTATCATACAATGAAGATAAAGTCTCCACAGACCTCACCTGTTACCCAACAGTGATCAAGTCTCCCTAGGCCTTGTCTGTAGCATGATAATTATGGTACCATGGCTCATCTTCAACAAAATGATCATCAATTCATCCCCACAAGCCTCATCTGTAACACATTCATGTCTCCCCCAGCCTCTACTGTAAAACAGGGATGATCACAAGTGTGGTGGCACACTCCTTTAATCCCAGCTTTCTGGAGGCAGAGGAAGGAGGATTGCTGTGAGTTCAAGGACACCATGAGACTACTTAGTTAATTCCAGGTCAGCCTGTACCAGATTGAGACCAGACCATGGGAAAAGTGGAAAGAAAAAACAAACAAACAAACAAACAAACAAAATGAAACACCTATGATCATGTCTCCCCAGGCCTCATCTGTAACACAGTCATGACCATGACTTCTCAGGTTTTATCTGTAATACAATGAGGATGATGTCTCCCCAGACCTCATCTGTAACACAGTGATGATCTTGTCTCCAAGGCCACATCTGTAGAATAATGATGATAATGTTGTCTTACCATACCACTTCTGTAGCAAAATAATGATCACGTCTCCCCAGACCTCATCTGTAACAACATGATAGTCTTGTCCCCCAGGGCTCATCTCTAACCAAGTGAAGACCATGTCTCCTCAGCCTTATTTGTAACCCAATGATGATGAAGTCTCCCCAGGCCTCATCTGTAACACAATGAAGACCATGTCTTCCCAGGCCTCATCTGTAACACAGTGATGGTCCCTAGGCCACATCTGTAAAATAATGAGTATAAAGTTGACTAACCATACAACTTCTGTACCACAATGATAATCACATCTCCCTAGGCCTCATCTGTAACAAAAAGATGATCAAGTCTCCCCAGGCATCAACTCTTAACACAATGATGATTAAGTCTCCCCAGACCTCAACTCTTAACACATTGATGATCATGTCCCCCCAGGCCTCATCTGTAACAACATGATGGCCATGTCTCCTTGGGCCTCCTCTGAAACACAAAGATGATCATGTCATCTCCTCAGGCCCCATCTGTACCCCAATGATGGTCATATCCACCCAGGCCTATTCTGTGACCAAATGATATTCATGTCTCCCCAGGGCTCATCTGTAACACAGTGATGTTCAAGTCCCTTAGAGCACTGTCATGGTTTGATTCAGGTGTCCCCCATAAACTTAGGTATTCTGAATGCTAGGTTCCCCAGCTGATGACAATTGGAAATTAAAGCATCCTGGAGGTGGTGTATTGTTGGAGGCGGACTTATGGGTGTTAGAGCCAGCTCCCCCTAGCTAGTGTCTGGCATACTGTCCTGTCCCTGTTGTCCTCCTTATGTGGGCCAGGGAGCAATATCCACCCTCTGCACATGTTATCATTTCCCCTGCCATCATGGAGATTCCCCTCCAGTCTGTAAGCCAAAATAAACCAATTTTCCCCACAAGCTGCTCTTGGTCGGGTGATTTCTACCAGCAATGTGAACCTGACTGAAACAGCCACATCTGTAAAATAGCAATGATAACGTAATCTCACTATACCACTTCTGTCACACAATGATGATCATGTCTCTCCAGACTTTATCTGTAACACAGTAAGGATGAGGTCTCCCTAGGACTCATCTGAAATCAAATGATAATCATGTCTCCCCAGGCCAAATAAGTAACACAGTGATGATCATGTCACCAAGGCCACATCTGTAAAATAATGATGAAAAAGTCATCTCACCATACCACTTCTATAGCACAATGATGATTATGTTACCAGAGGCCTCATCTGTAACAAACTCATTAATGATCCTATCTTCCCATTCCTCATCTGTAACCCAATGATGATCATGTCTCCCCAGGACTCATATGTAACACAGTGATGATCAGGTCCCCCAGGTCACATATGCAAAATAATGATAAAGTTGTCTCACCATAACACTTCTGTCACACAATGATTATCATGTGTCCCCAGGACTCATCTATTACACATTGAGGATTGTGGCTCCTCAGCTTCATTTGTAACCCAGTGATGATCAAGTACCCCCAGGCCTCGTCTGTAACACAATGATGATCATGTCTCCCCAGGCCTCATTGGCAACACAGTGATGATCAAGTTCCCAAGTCCACATCTGTAAAATAATGATGATAAAGACGTCTCAACATACCACTTCTGTGGCACAGTGATGATGATGTGTCCCTAGGCGTTATCTGTAACAAAATGATGATCATATCTCCCCAGGCCTCATCTGTAACACATGGATATTCAGGTCTGCCCTAGCTTCATCTCTAACACAATGATTATAGAGTCTATCAAGACCTCAAATCTAACACATTTGTGATCATGTTTCCCAAGGCCTCATCTGTAAAACCATGATGATCATGTCTCCCCAGGCCTCATCTGTAATACAGTGATGATCTTTTCTCCCTAGGCCTAACCTGAAACACAAAGATGATTCTGTAATCTCCCCAGGCCTCATTGGTAACCCAATGATGATCAAGTCTCCCCAACCCATGTCTGTAGCACAATGATGATCATGTTACCCAGGCCTCATCAGCAACACAATGATGATCAAGTCATCTTCCCAGGCCTCATCTGTAATACAATGATGATCATGTATCCCCAGCCCTCATCTGTAACACATTGTATTGATGTCTCCACAGGCCTCTTCTCTAAAACATTTATGATCACAGGGTGTGGTGGCACAGACCTTTATTCCCAGCACTCGGGAGGCAGTGGTAGGAGGGTTGCTGTGAGTTTGATGACCCTGAGATTACATAAGTAATTCCACGTCAGCCTGAACCAGATTGAGGCTCTACCTCAAAAAATAAAATAAAGAAAAGAAAGTAAGCTAGGTGTGGTGGAACACACCTTTAATCCCAGCACTTGGGAGACAGAGGTAGGAGGATTGCTGTGAGTTAAAGGCCACCCTGAGACTACATAGTGAATTCCAGGTCAGCATGGGCTAGAGTGAATTCATAGCTTTAAAAATCAAAAGCAAATAAAATAAAATTAAACATTGATTACAATGCCTCCTCAGGCCTCATAGGTAATACAATGATAATCTTGCACCTAAGACCACATCTGTAAAACAATGATAATAAATTCATGTCACCAATACAACTTCTGTAGGAAAATGATGATCATGTCTCCCTAGGCCTCATCTGTAACCTAATGATGGTCATTTCTCCCCAGGTGTCATGTATAACATAGTGATGATCATGTCCCCCAAGCCAACTCCATAAAATAATAATGATAAATTTGTCTCATCATACCCCTTCTATAACACAATGATGATAGTGTCACCCCAGACCTCATCTGTATACAATGATGATAAAGTCTCTCCAGACCTCATCTGTAACACAATGATGATCAAGTCTCCCTGGCCTTGTCTATAGCATAATGCTGATCATGTTACCCAGGAAACATCAACACAATGATCATCTAGTCATCTCCACAATCCTCATCTGTAACAACATTATGGTCATGTCTCCCAAGACATCATCAGTAACATAGTGAGGGCCATATTGCCCCAGGCCAAATCTGTAAAACAATCACAATCATGTCTCCCCAGGCCTCATCTGTAACACAATGATGATCATGTCTCCCCAGGCTTTAACATGATGATGATCATGATTCCCGGGCCTAATCTGTAAAAACATGGTGTTAATTTCTTTTCATACATGCCTCATTAGTAACAAGATCATGATCATGTCTCCCCAGGCCTCATCCATAACACAAAGATGATCATGTGATCATGTTATACCCCAGGCCTTAACTGAAACCCAATGATGATCATGACTCATCAGCAACCCAATGAAGAGCAATTCTTCCCCAGACCTCAAGTCTAACACACTGATGATCATGAATCTCCAGGCCATACCTTTAACATGATGATGATCATGTCTCTGCAGGCCTTATCTGTAACAACATGATGGTTATGTTTCCCCAGTCCTCATCTCTAAGACAATGATGATCAAACCTCCCCATACCTCATGTCTAACACTTTGATATCATGTATCCTCAGGACTCATCCATAACAAGAGGTTGGGTATGTCTCCAGAGGCCTCCTCTGTAACACAGTGATGATCATGTCTCCCTAGGCATCATCTGAAACACAAAGATGATCATATCATACACCAGGCCTCCTCTGTACCCAATGATGATCATGTTTCCCCAGGCCTCATCTGTAACACATTGATGTTTATGTCTCACCTTGCCTCTTCTCTAAAACATTGATGATCATGTCTCCTCAGGCCTCATTTTTAACACAATTATGATCATGTCTCCAAAGGCCTCATCTATAACACAATAATGACCATGACTTCTCAGGTCCTGTCTGTAATACAATGATGATCCTGTCTCCTCAGGCAAAATCTGTATCACCAAAAAGATCCTTTGTCTCAAGCACCACCAGGAACACAGTAAAGATCATGTCTTCCCAGGCTTCTTCTGTAACACAGTGGTGACCACGGTTCCGTAGGCCTCATCTATAACAAGATGATGATCATATCTCCCTAGGCCTTACCTGAAACACAAAGATTGAATGCCTAATAGCCTTCCCTGAAAACTAAAAGGAACTAAAGAGTTATTAGCTATCCCTAAAGCTTGTGGGCAATAAAGAAGTTTGGCACCCTTCTCTGATTGTTGTACTCCCCTTAGCCTAGATGGCCTTGAAGGGCCAGAGAACATTTGAGTATCCTCCCTTAGACATTCCTGGCTGAAGAATCCTATTCTGAATAAAGACACAAAGAGCTACAATTTTCTTACCAACTGCACCTGGTACAGTCTGTTTTTCTTAGGATCCTCCTTATAAGCTTCCACCCTATCCTGGCCCAGTGCTTCAGCCTTCATCCCATGGGAAAGGTAAGGCCCGTCGCTGTTTTATCTCAATAAATAGTCTTGTATGTAGAGATCAAGGCCTGTGTTCTCTTTTGCTTTCCTCTTACACTTTCCTTACATTTCTAGTGCTGTGACTCAGATACCCCTCTAGGGCTTTCGGGCTGCCTGCCCCCTCCTTCCTCTCTCCTTCTCTTTACCTCTCTGCCAATGTTTCTGCCTCTGAGAAATAGAAAAACTCACTGTGCTCACTACTCTGAACTAAACTGCCACCTGCAACCTGAAACTTTCAGTCTTTCCAGTTTGATACCTGGAGCTTCTTCCTTTTCTTCTTTTCACCCACTCCCACCGGACTTTTGAACTCCAGACTTAGACAACTCTTTCCATGTGATCCACTGCATCAACACCTTCATAAAATTACAACTTCAGTACAAGGTATTCCTTTTTGGTCTGTGGCAAAGGTGCCCTGACTGAGACCTTAGAAGATCCTGGAATTTCTCACTTTTTGGTCCATGAATGATTGAAAGCAATGCACTGTGAAGAGACAGGGCCCAGCCATTCACTAGAACCACTGTGATGTCATACATTGAGAGGAGAAATGGCCTAGTTTCTCACTAAAACAACTGTGATGTCATCCACTGTGAGGAGACAGGCCTGGGCTTTCAAATAGAACCACTTGGATGCCATCCACTGTAAGGAGACATGGCCTGGGCTCTCACAGAACCACTATGATGTCTTTCAGTGTGAGCAGGCAGGCTTGAGCTCTCACTAGAACCACTCTGATGCCATCCACTGTGAGGAGACACACCCTGGGTCAACCCTAGGACCACTGTGAAAATAGCCACTGTGAGGAGACACAGACTGGTTCCCCCTAGTACCACTTTGATGCCATCCACTGTGAGGAGACAAGGACTGGTATCTCAGTAGAACCATTATGATGCAATCCACTGTGAGGAGACACAGCCTGGATCTCACTAGAACCACTGTGATGCATCCACTGTGATGAGACACTGCTTGGGCTCTCACTAGCCCCAAAGTCTTGCCATCCCTTATGAGGAGACACAGCCCAGGTTAACCCTAGAACCACTGTGATGGCATCCACTGTGAGGAGACATGGCTGAAGCTCTCATTGGATCCACTGTTTTTCCATGCACTGTGAGGAGACAGGACCAGGCCTCTCATTATAACCACTGTGATGCCATTCACTCTGAGGAGACACGGCTTGGGCTCTCACTAGAACCACTGTGATGCCATGACAATGAGGAGTCGGGGCTGGGCCTGTCACTAGAACAACCGTGATGTCATCCATTATGAGGAGACAGAGCCTGGGTCCTCCCTAGGACCACTGTGATGGCATCCAGTGTGAGGACACATGGCCAGGGTTCTCACTAGATCCACTGTGTTGACATGCACAATGAGGAGACAGGGATGGTCCTGTCACTAGAACCACTGTGATGCCATTCATTATGAGGAGACAAAGCCTGGGTCCTCCCTAGAACCACTATGATGGCATCCACTGTGAGTAGACACAGCCTGGGTCCTCCCTATGAGCACTGTGAAACTCTTCACTGTGTGGAGACACAGACAGGTTCCTCACTAGTATCACTGTGGTGCCTTGCAGTGTGAGGAGACACATGAGGAGACACATCTTGGGTTCTCACTGGAACCACTGTGATGCCACCTATTGTGAGGCGACAGAGCCAAGGTCCTCCCTAGAATCAATTTGATGAAATCCACTGTGAGGAGTCATGTCCTGGGAATTCACAATTGCCACTGATATGTCATGCACTCTGAGGAGATACGACCTGGACTCTCACTAGAACCATTGTGATGCCATGCACAATGAGGAGACAGGGCCAAGCCTGTCAGTGGAACCACTGTGATGTCATCTATTATGAGGAAACAGAGCCTGGGTCCCCCCTAGAACCACTGTCATGGCATCCCATGTGAGGAGACATGGCCAGGGCTCTCACTAGATCCTGTGTTGACTGTGTTGACATGCACAATGAGGAGACAGTTCCAGGCCTATAACTAGAACCACTGCGATGTAATCCATTATGAGAAGACACAGCCCAGGTCCTCCCTAGAGCCACTGTGATGGCGTCTACTGTGAAGAGACATTGGCTTGGCTCTCACTAGATCCACTGTGTTGACATGCACTGTGAGGAGACAGGACTGGACCTCTCATTAGAACCACTGTGGTGGTTTCCACTGAGAGGAGAGACAGCTTGGGCTCACACTAGAGCCACTTATTGCCATTCACTGTGAGGAGACAGGGCCAGGCCATTCACTAGAACCACTGTGATGCCATCCACTGTGAGGAGACACTGCCTGGGCTTTCCCAAGAACCACTGTGATGCCATTCATTGTGAGGAGACACAGCCTGGGTCTTCACCAGTAATATTGTTATGCCTGCCACTGTGTGAAAGCACATCCTGGGCTCTCACTAGAACCAATGTGATGCCATCTACAATGAGGAGACATGGCCTGGGCATTCACTAAAGCTACTGTGATGCCATGCACTGTGAGGAGACGTGTCCTGGGCTCTCATGAGTAGCATTGTGATGTCATACTCTGTGAGGAGACCGAGCCTGGGCTCTCACTACAGCCATTGTGATGCCATGCACTGTGAAGACACAGGGCAGGGCCTGTTACTAGAACAACTGTGATGTCATTCATTGTGAGGAGACATGGCCTTGGTTCATACTATAAACACTGTGATGCTATCCACTGTGAAGAGACATGGCTTAGGTTCTTACTATTACCACTGTGATGCTATCCACTTTGAGGACACACGGCTTGGGCTCACATTAGAACCACTGTGATGCTATCCAATGTTAGGAGACATGGCTTGGGTTTTCACTAAAACCACTGTGATGCCATCAACTATGATGAGAAAGAGCCTGGGCTCTCACTAGAGCCATTGTGAAGCTATGCACTGTGAGGAGATAGGGCCTAGGCTCTCAATAGAACTACTGTGATACCGTCCACTGTGAGGAGACATGGCCTGGGCTAACACTAGACCCACTGAGATGCTATCCACTGTTAGGAGACACAGCTTAGGTTCTCACTAGAACCATTGTGATGCCACCCACTGTGAGGAGACAGAGCCTGGGTTCTCACTAGAAATACTGTGATACCATTCAATGTATGGAAACCAAGTCTGGGCTCTCACTAGAGCCATTGCGATGCCTTGAAATGTGAGTAAACATGCCCTGGGCCTTTACTAGAACCACTGTCTTGCCATTCACTGTGAGGAGACACGGACTGGGCTCTCACAAGAACCACCGTGATGCAATGCACTGTGAGGAGAAAAGGCTGGCTCTGTCAGTAGAATCACTGTGATGGCACCCACTGTGAGGAGACACACGCTGGGTCCTCCCTAGAACCACTGTGATGCCATGTACTGTGAAGAGACACAGCCTAGATCCTCCCTAGAGCCGCTGTGAAACTATCCACTGTGTGGAGACACAGCCTGTGTCCTGATTAGTACCATGGTGATGTCTGGCACTGTGAGGAGACACATCTTGGGCTCTCACTAGAACCACTGTGATGCCACTTATTGTGAGGAGACAGAGCCAGGGTCCTTGCTAGAAGCAATGTGATGACATCCACTGTGAGGAGACATGGCCTGGGCATTCACAAGAGCCACTGTTATGACATGCACTGTGAGGAGACAGAAACGGGCCTGTCACTAGAATCACTGTGAAGCCATTCCCTGTGAGGAGACACGGACTGGGCTCTTACTAGAACTACTGTGATGCCAAGCACTGTGAGGAGACAGGGTATGACCTGTCACTAGAAGCACTGTTATGCCATCCATTGTGAAGAGACACGGCCTGGGCTCTCACTAAAGCCATTGTGATGCCATACACTGTGAGGAAACATGGACTGGGTCCTCACTAGAACCAATGTCATGGCATTCACTGTGAGGAGACATAGCCAGTGCTCTCACTAGAACAACTGTGATGCCGCACTGTGAGGAGACAGGGCATGGCCTGTCTCTAGAAGCACTGTGATCCCACACACTGTGAGGAGACATTGCGTGGGCTCTCACAAGAACCAGTGTGATGCCATTCACTGTGAGGAAACAAAGCCTGGGTCCTCACTAGAACCCTTGTGAAACTATCCAATGAGAGGAGACACAGCCCGGGACCTCACTACTTCCACTGTGATGCCACTAACTGTGAGGAGGCATGGTCTGGGCTCTCACTAGAACCAGTGAGATGCCATGCACTGTGAGAAGACAAAGCGTGGGTCCTCCCTAGAACCACTGCAAAACTATCCACTGTGAGGAGACACACTGTGATGCCATCTATTGTGAGGATACATGGCCTTGGCATTCATTAGAAACACTGTGATGGCATGCCCTCTGAGGAGACAGGGCCAGGCCTCTCAATATGACCAATGTGAAAGCAATTGCTACGAGGAGTCAGGGACTGGGCTCCAACTAGAACCACTGTGATGCCATCTACTGTGAGGAGACACAGCCTGGGTCCTCACTAGTACCACTGTGATGATATCCAATGTGAGGAGACACATCTTGGGCTCACACTAGAACCATTCTGATGCCTCCTATTGTGCGAAGACTGGGCGGGTCTCACACTATAACCAGTGTGATAGCATCCTCTATGAAGAGACAGGGTCTGGGCTCCAAACAGAACCACTGTATGCCATCCACTGTGAGTAGACACTGCCTGTGCTGTCACAGAACCACTGTGATTCCATGCACTGTTAGGAGACAGGGCTATGCCTGTCACTAGCACCACTGTGATGCCATCCACTATGAGGAGACATACCTGGACTCTCAATAGAGCCATTGTGATGTCATGCACCTTGAGGAAACATCACCTGGGTCCTCAATAGGTCCCCTGTCATCCCATTCATTTTCAGGATACATTGACTGGGCTCTCACTAATACCACTATGATGCAATGCACTGTGAGGAGACAGGGCTGTGCCTTGCCTAGATCCACTGTGAAACTATCCACTGTGAGGAGACACAGGCTGGGTCCTCACTAGTAATACTGTTGTGTCATGCACTGTGAGGAGGCACATCTTGGGCTCTCACTAGAACCAATGTGATGCCATGTATTGTGAGGAGACAGGGAGTGAGTCCTCCATAGAACAAATGTGATGACATCCACTGTGAGGAGACATGGCCTGGGCATTCACTAGAGCCACTGTGATGCCATGCACTCTGAGGAGACAAGGCCATGCCTATCACTATAAACAATGTGATTCCATCCGCTATGAGGAGACACAGCAGGGGCTCTAACTAGAACCACTGGGATGCCATCCATTACAAGTAGATGCAGGCTGGGTCCCCCCTAGAACTAGCATGATATCTGTTGTGAGGAGACACAGACTGGATCCTCCCTAGAACCACAGTGATGGCATCCACTGTCAGGAGAGAAGGACTGGTTCTCACTAGAACCACTGTGATGCCATCCACTTTGATGAGATACAGCCTGGGATCTCAATGCAACCACTGTGATGTCATCCTCTGTGAGGAGACAGGGACTAGTCTTTCACTAAAACAACTGTGATGACATTTACTGTGAGGAGACACGGCCTGGGTTCTCACTAGAACCACTGTGATGCCATCCACTTTGAGGAGATACAGCCTGGGATTTCAATGCAACCACTGTGATGTCATCCACTGTGAGGAGACATGGCCTACGCTCTCTGTAGCACCATGGTGATGCCATTCACTGTGAGCAAACATAGTCTGGTATCTCACTAGATCAACTCCAATCCCATCCACTGTGAAGAGACAGCCTGGGTCCACCTAGAAACACTGTGAAACTATCCACTGTGAGGAGACACAGCCTGGGTCCTCTCTAGTACCACTGTGACACCATCCATTCTGAGGAGATATTTCTTGGCCTCACACTACAACCATTGTGATGTAATGCACTGTGAGGAGTCAGGGATTGGGCCTGTCACTAGAATCAATGTGATGCCATACACTGTGAGGAGGCAGATATTGGGCTCTCACTAGAACCAGTGTGATGCCATGCACTGTGAGGAGACACAACCTTGGTCCTCGGAGAGGCACTGTGAAACTATCCACTGCGAGGAGACCAAACCTGAATCCTCTCTAGTACCACTATGATGACATCCACTGTGAGGAGATACAGACTGGACTCTCAATAGAGCCATGGTGATGTCATGCACTCTGAGGAAACATCACCTGGATCCTCAATAGATCCACTGTGATGCCATTCACTGTCAGGAGACACTGACTGCCTCACTAATACCTCTGTGATGCAATGCAATGTGAGGAGACAGAGCCAGGCCTGTCACTGGAACCACTGTGATGCCATTCACTGTCAGAACACATGGCCCAGGCTCTCACTAGAACCACTGTGATGCCACGCACTGTGAGGAGACAGGGCCAGTCCTGTCACTAGAAACACTGCTATGCCCACCACTGGGACAAGACTTGTTCCGGATGCTCAAAAGAGCCTTTGTGCTCTCATGCATGCTGAGGAAACATCACCTGGGTCCTCAGTAGATCTATGGTCATGCCATGCAGTGTGAGGAGACACTGACTGGGCCTTCACTAATACCACTGTGATGCAATGCACTGTGAGGAGCACAGGGCCTGGCCTCTCACTGGAACTTCTGTGATGCCATGTATTTTGAGAAGACATGGCCTGGGCATTCATGAGAGCCTGTCTTTCCATGCACTCTGAGGAGACAGGGATGGGCCTCTCACTATCACCAGTGTGATAGCATCCTCTATGAAGATACATGGCCCGTGCTACAAGTAGAACCATTGTGAGGCCATCCCCTGTGAGAAGACTTGGACTGTGCTCTCACAAGAACCACTGTGATGCCATGCACTGTCAGGAGACATGACCTCAGTCCTCACTAGAATCAGTGTGATGCCATGCAATGTAAGGAGACATAGCTTGGTCCTCCTGAGAATCACTGTGAAACTATCCACTGTGAGGAGACCGAGCCCAGGTCCTCACTAGTACCAATGTGATAGGACCTAGTGTGAGGAGACACATCTTACACTCCCACTAGGAATACAGTGATGCCATCTACTGTGAGGAGACATGGCCTGGCCAATCATTAGAGCCACTTTGATGCAATGTACTCTGAGGAGACAGGCCCAGGCCTCTTATATAACCAATGTGATAGCAACCGAATGAGGAGTCAGGGCCTGGGCTCCAACTAGAATTACTGTGATGCAACGCACTATGAGGAGACAGGGCCAGGACTGTCATTAGAACTACTGTGATGCCATTCAGTGTGAGGAGACACAGCAGGGGCTCTCACTAGAACCACTGTGATGCCAAGCAGTGTGAGGAGACAGGGATCAGGCCTGTCACTAAAACCATTGTGATGTCATCCACAGTGAGAATACACGACTTGGGCTCTCAATATAGCCATTGTGATGTCATGCACTCTAAGGAGACATCGTCTGGGTCCTCACTAGATTCACTCTCATGCAATCACTGTGAGGAGACACAGACAAGGCCCTTACTAATACTACTGTGAAGCAATGCACTGTGATGAGACAGGGCCTGTCCTCTCACTAGAACTACAGTGATGTCATCCACTGTGAGGAGACATGGCCTAGTCTCTCCTTAGAACTGTGATGCCATTCTCTGTGAGGATACCATGCGTGAGTTCTCAATAGAACCACTGTGATGCCATCCACTTTGAGGAGAAACAGCCTATGCTCTCACTGCAACCTCTGTGATGTCATTTCACTTTCAGGAGACATGGTTTAGGCTCTCAAGAGAACCACTGTGATGCTTACCATTTGTTGAGACATGGTTTGGGCTCTCAAAAGAAACGCTGTCATGCCATCCACTGTGAGGAGACATCCCCTGGGCATTCACTAGATCTACTATGATGCCATGCACTGTGAGGAGACAGGGCCTTGTCTCTCATGATAAGTAATGTGATGCCATCTGCTATGAGGAGACACAGCCTGTGTTCTCACTAGAACCACTGTGATTTCATCCACTGTGAAGAGACATGGCTTGCACTCTCACTAGAACCACTGTGATGCCATTCAGTGTGAGGAGACATGGCCGGGGCTCTCACTAAAACCACTGTGATGCCAAGAACTGTGAGGAGACAGGGCCAGGCCTGTCACTAAAACCATTGTGATGCCATCCACTGTAAGAATACACGACCTGGGCTCTCAATAGAACCATTGTGATGCCATGAACTCTGAGGAGACATCGCCTGGGTCCTCACTAGATTCACTGTCATGCAATCACTGTGAGGAGACACAGACTAGGCCCTCACTAATACCACTGTGAAGCAAGGCAATGTAAGGAGACAGGGCCTGTCTTCTCACTAGAACTACTTTGATGCCATTCACTGTGATGAGACGTGACCTATTCTCTCATTAGAACAACTATATGATGTCATTCTCTGTCAGGATACCATGCCTGTGTTCTCAATAGAACCACTGTGATGTCATCATCTTTGAGGAAAAACAGCCCATGCTCTCACTGCAACCACTGTGATGTCATTCCACTTTCAGAAGACATGGCATAGGCTCTCAGCAGAACCACTGTGATGCTAACCACTTGTGAAGACATGGCCTGGGCTCTCAAAAGAAACACTGTGATGCCATCCACTGTGAGGAGACATGGCCTGGGCATTCACTAGAGTCACTATAATGCCATGCACTGTGAGGAGACAGGGCCTTGCCTCTCAGGATAACTAATGTGATGCCATCTGCTTTGAGGAAATGCGGACTGTGTTCTCACTGAACCACTGGGATTTCATGCACTGTGAGGAGACATGGCCTGGGCTCTCATTAGAACCACTGTGATGCCATGCAATGTCAGGAGACAGAGCTGAGTCTGTCATAAAATACATTGTAATGCCATCTACTGTGAAAAGACACTGCCTGGGCTCTCAATAGAGCTACTGTGATGCCAATAGAGCAATTGTAGTGTCATGCACTAGGCAGAAACATTGCCTGGGTCCTCACAAGTTCCATTGTCATGCCATTAACTGAGAGGAGACATTGACTGGGCCCTCACTAATACCACTGAGATCCAATGCACTGTGAGGAGACAGGGCCTGGCCTCTCACTAGAACCACTGTGATGCCATCTATTTTGAAAGACATTGACTGGGCATTTACTAGAGCCACTATCTTGCCATACACTCTGAGGAGACAGGGCTGGGCCTGTCAATATCACCAATGTGATCACATCCACTATGAAGAGACAAGATCTGGGCTCCAAGTACAACCATTCTGATGCCATCCATCCACTGTGAGGAGACACAGGCTGGCCTCACACTAGAAGCAGGGTGATGTCATCCACTGTGAGGAGATATGGACTGGGCTCTCACAAGAACCACTGTGATGCCATGCACTGTCAGGAGACATGTCCTCTTTCCTCACTAGAACCAGTGTGATGCCATGCACTGTGAGGGGACACAGCCTGGGTCCTCCCGAGAACCACTGTGAAACTATCCACTGTGAGGAGACCCAGCCTAGGTCCTCACTAGTACCAATGTGATATGATCTAGTGTGAAGAGACACATGTTGGGCTTCACTAGAACCACTGTGATGCCATCTATTGTGAGGAGACATCCCCTGGGCATTCACTAGAGCCACTTTGATGCCATGAACTTTGAGGAGACAGGGCCAGGCCTCTCAATATAACCAATGGGATAGCAACCACTATGAAGAGTTAGGGTCTAGGCTCCAAACAGAACCACTGTGATGCCATCCACTGTGGGCACATATGGCCTGGGCTTGCCCTAGAGCCACTGTGATGCCATCCGTTGTGAGGAGACACAGACTGGGCTCTCACAGGAACTACTGTGATGCCATGCACTGTGAGGAGACATGGCCAGGCCTGTCACTAGAACCATTGTGATGCCATCCACTGTGAGGATACACGGCCTGGACTCTCAATAGAACTATTATGATGTCATGCACTCTGAGGAAAAATCTCCTGGGTCCTGACTAGATACACTGTCATGCCATCACTGTGAGGAAACACACACTAGGCCCTCACTAATACCACTGTAAAGCAATGCACTGTGAGAAGACAGGGCCCGTCCTCTCACTAGAACTACAGTGATGTCATCCACTGTGAGGAGACATGGCCTGCTCTCTCGTTAGAACAACTGTGATGCCATCTACTGTGAGGAGACATGGCCTGGGAATTAACTAGAGCCATTATGATGCCATGTACTGTGAGGAGACAGGGCCTTGTCTCTCATGATAAGTAATGTGATGCTAACTGCTATGAGGAGACATGGCCTGGGCTCTCACTAGAACCACTGTGATGCCATTCACTGTGAGGTGGCACGGCCTGGGCTCTCATTAGAAGCACTGTGATGCCATGCAATGTCAGGACACAGGGCCAAGATTGTCACTAAAACCATTGTAATGCCATCTACCATGAGGAGACAATGCCTGGGCTCTCACTAGAACCACTGTGATGCCATGCACTGTGAGGAGACATGGCCTGGTCCTTACTATGTCAACTGTCAAAACATTCACTGTGAGAAGACACAGACTGTTCTTTCACTAGAACTACTCTGATGCCATTCACTGTGGGGACATATGGCCTTGGCTTGCCCTACAGCCATTGTAATGCCATCCACTGTGAGGAGACACAGACTGCACTGTCACTAGAACCACTGTGTTGCCATGCACTGTGAGGAGACAGGGCCAGGCCTGTCACTGGAACAACTGTGATGCCATTCAGTGTGAAGAGACATGACCTGGGCTCTCACTAGAACCACCGTGATGCCATGCACTGTGAGGAGACATGGCCTAGTCTCTCATAAGAACAACTTTGTTGCCATCCACTGTGAGGAGACATGGCCTGGACTTTCAATAGTGCAATTGTGGTGCCATGCACTTGGCAGAAACATCACCTGGGTCCTCGTTAGATCTACTGTCATGCCATTCACTGTTAGGAGACACTGACTGGGCCTTTACTAATATAACTGAGATGCAATGCAATGTGAGGAGACAGGGCCTGGCCTCTCACTAGAACCACTGTGATGCCATTTTTCTGAAGAGACATGGCCTGGACATTCACTAGAGCCACTGTCTTGCCATGCACTCTGAGGAGACAGGGCCGGGCCTGTTAATATCACCAATATGATAGCATCCACTATGAATTGACAAGGTCTGGGCTCCAAGTAGAACCATTGTGATGCCATCCACTGTGAGGAGACACAGGCTGGCCTCACACTAGAACCAAGGTGATGTCATCCACTGTGAGGAGATATGGACTGGGCTCTCACAAGAACCACTGTGATGCCATGCACTGTCAGGAGACATGTCCTCTTTCCTCGCTAGAACCAGTGTGATGCCATGCACTGTGAGGGGACACAGCCTGGGTCCTCCTGAGAACCACTGTGAAACTATCCAATGTGAGGAGACCCAGCCTAGGTCCTCACTAGTACCAATGTGATATAACCTAGTGTGAAGAGACACATGTTGGGCTTCACTAGAACCACTGTGATGCCATCTATTGAGAGGAGACATCCCCTGGCCATTCATTAGAGCTACTTTGATGCCATGCACACTAAGGACACAGGGCCAGGCCTCTCAATATAACCAATGTGACAGCAACCACTACAAAGTGTCAGGGCCTATGCTCCAGCTAGAACCACTGTGATGCCATCAACTGTGGGGACATATGGCCTGGGATCGCCTTAGATCCACTATGTTGCCATCAATTGTGAGGAGACACTGACTGGGCTCTCACTAGAGCCACTGTGATGCCATTCACTGTGGGTACACATGGCCTGGGCTCGCACTAGAGCCAGTGTGATGCCAATCAATATGAGGAGACATGGACTCGGCTCTCAGTAGAACCATTGTGATCCCATGCACTGTGAGGAGACAAGGCCAGGCCTGTCACTGGAACAACTGTGATGCCATTCAGTGTGAGGAGACATGGCCTGGGCTCTCACTAGAACCACTGTGATGCCAATCATTGTGAAGTGACACAGCCTGGGCTCTAATTAGAACCACTGTGATGCCATGTAACATCAGGATACAGGGTCAAGACTGTCAATAAAACCACTGTGATGCCACCTACTGTGAGGAGAAAATGCCTGGGCTCTCAATAGAGCCATTGTTATGTCATGCACTGAGAGGTGGCACAGCCTGTGTCCTCATTAGATCAACTGTCATAACATTCACTGTGAGAAGACACAGACTGTTCTTTCACTATAACCACTGTGATGCCATCCCCTGTGGGGCCACATGGCCTTGGCTCGCTCTAGAGCCATTGTGATGCAATCCACTGTGAGGAGACATTGACTGGGCTCTGAATAGAACCATGGTGATGCCATGCACTGTGAGGAGACATGGCCAGGCCTGTCACTAGAACCACTGTGATCCCATTCAGTGTGAGGAGACATGGCCTGGGCTCTCACTAGATCCACTGTGATGCCATGCACTGTGAGGAGACAGGGTGGTTCCTGTCATTAGAACCATTATGATGCAATCCACCATGAAGATACACAACCTGGCCTCTCAAGAGAGCCATTGTGATGTCCTGCACCCTGAGGAGACATCGCCTGGTTTCTCACTAGATCCACTGTCATGCCATCACTGTGAGGAGACACTGACTGGGCACTGACTGATACCACTGTAAAGGAGTGCACTGTGAGGAGACTGGGCCCAGCCTCTCACTAGAACTACATTGATGTCATCCACTCTGTGGAGACATGGCCTAGTCTCTCACTAGAACTACTGTGATGTGATTCACTGTGAGGAGACAAAGTCTGGGTTCTTACTAAAACTATGATACGATCCACGTTGAGGAGATATAGCCTGGGCTCTCAATTGAGCCATTGTGATGAAATCCATGGTGAGGAGACATTGCAGAGGTTCCCAGTAGAACCACTGTGATCCCATGTACTGTGAGGAGACATTGACGGGCCTGTCACTACAACCACTGTGATGCTATTCACTGTGAGAAGACATGGCCTAGGCTTTCACTAGATCCACTGTGATGCCATGCACTGTGAGATGACAGGGTCAGGCCTGTGAACAGAGACACTAGGTGGCCATTCACTGTTTTGAGACATGGCCTGAGATCTCATTGGAGTCACTGCAATGCCATCCACTGGGAGGAGACATGGCCTGGGCTCTCAAAAGAACCACTGTGATCCCATGCACTGGGAGGAGATAGGGCCGGTCCTGTCACTATAACCACTGTGATGCCGTTCCCTGTCAAGAGACATAGCTGGGTTCTCACTAGAACTACTGTGATGCCAAGCACTATGAGGAGACAGGGTTGAGCCTGTCACTAGAAGCACTGTTATGCCATTCACTGTGAGGAGACACAGCCAGGGATCTCCCTAGAGCCACTGTGATGCCATTCACTGTGAAGAGACATGGCTTGAGCTCTCAAAAGAATCAATGTGATGCCATGCACTGTGAGGATACATGGCCATGCCTGTCCCTATTACCACTGTGATGCCATCCACAGTAGGAGACACTGCCTGGGCTCTTACTAGAACCACTGTGATCCTATGCACTGTGAGGAAACAGGATCTGGCCTGTCACTACAACCACTGTGTTGCCATTCACTGTGAGGGGACACGGCCTGGGCTCTCACTAGAACCACTGTGATGCCATGCCATGTGAGGAGACAGGGCCGGGCCTGTCACTAGAACCATTGTGTTGCATTCCACTGTGAGAACACATGCCCTGTGCTTTCAATAGAGCCATTGTGATGTCATGCAATCTTAGGAGACTTTGCCTGGGTTCTCACCAGATTCACTGTCATGCCATCACTGTGAGGAGACACTGACTGGGCTCTCCCTAATACCACTGTAAAGCAGTACACTGTGAGGAGACAGGGACTGGTCTCTCACTAGAACTACTATGATGTCATCGACTGTGAGGAGACACGACCTAGTCTCTCACAAGAACTAGTGTGATTCCATTCAGTGAGAGGAGACACGGCCCGGGTTCTCCCTAAAACCACTGTGATGTGATCCACTTTGAGGAGATACAGCCCGAGCTCTCACTGCAACCACTGTGAGGAGACATGGCCTCTGTCCTCATTAGAACGACTATTATGCCATTCACTGTGAGGAGACCTGGATTTGGTTATTTCTAGTACCAGTGTGATGCAATGCACTGTGAGGAGACAGGATCAGGCCTGTCAATAGAACGACTGTGTTGGCATCCACTGTGAGGAGACAAGGCCTATGCTCACAGTAGAACCACTGTGATGCTATACACTTTAGGAGACACGGACTGAGCTCTCACTGGAACCACTGTGATGTTATCGACTGTAAGGAGACATGGTCTGGGGTCTCAAAAGAACCACTGTGATGTCATGCACTGTGAGGAGACAAGACTAGCCATGTCAGTAGAACCACTGTGATGCTATCCACTGTGAGAAGACAGGGCATGAGCTCTCAATCAAGCCATTGTATTGTCATGCACTCTGAGGAGACACTGCCTGTGTCCTCACTACATCCACTGTCATATCATAACTGTGAGGAGACACTGACTGGTTTCTCACTAATACCACTGTGAAGCAATGCACTGTGAAGAGACAGGGACTGGACTCTCACTAGAACTGCTGGATGTCACCCACTGTGAGGAGACATGGCCCAGGCTCTCAAAAGAACCACTGTGATGCCAGGCACTGTGAGGAGACAGCACCAGGATTGACACTATAAGCACTGTGATACCATCCACTGTGAGGAGACATGGCCTGGGCTCTCACTAGAACCACTGTGATGCCATGCAGTGTGAGGAGATAGGGCCAGGCCTGTCCCTAGAATTACAGTGATACGATCCACTGTGAAGTTACACAGCCTGGGCTCTCAAGAGAGCCACTGTGATGTCATGCACACTGAGGAAACATTGCCTGGGTCCTCATTATTTCCACTCTGATGCCATCACTGTGAGGAAACTCTGACTAGGCTATCACAAACCACAGTGAAGCAATGCCCTGTGAGGAGACAGGGCCTGTCCTCTAACTAGAGCTACTGTGATGTCATAAGCTGTGAGGAGATACAGCATATGCTCTCACCATGCTGTCATTTCAATTTAAGAAGACATAGCCTAGGCTCTCAAGAGAACCACTGTGATGCTTTGCATTATATGCAGACATGGCGTGGGCTCTCACTAGAAACACTGTGATGCCATCCACTGTGAGGGACATGCCCTGAGCATTCATTAGAGCCACTATGATGCCATGCACTGTGAGGAGACAGGGTCTTGTCTCTCACGATAACTAATGTGATGTCATCTGCTATGAAGAGACATGGCCTGTGCTCTTATTAGAACCATTGTGACATCATTCACTGTGAGGAGATACAGCCTTGGCTCTCACTAGAACCATTGTGATGCCACGAACTATGAGGAGTCAGGGCAGGGCCTGACACTAGAACCATTGTGATGCAATCCACTGTGAGGAACAGGGCCTGGGCTCTCAATAGAGCCATTGTGATGTCATGCACTCTGAGGAGACATTGCCTGGGTTCTCACTACATCCACTGTCATGCCATCACTGTGAGGAGACACTGACTTGGGATCTCACTAGTACCACTGTAAAGCAGTGCACTGTGAAGAGACAGGGCCCAGTCTCTCACTAGAACTACTGTGATGCCATCCACTATGAAAAGACATGGCCTAGTCTCTTACTAGAGCTACTGTGATGCCATCCACTATGAAAAGACATGGCCTAGTCTCTTACTAGAGCTACTGTGATGCCATTTCTATGAGTAGACATGGTCTGGGTTCTCACTAAAACCATCGTGATGAGATCCACTTTGAAAAGTTACAGACCGGGCTCTCAATGCAATCACTGTGATGTCATCCACTGTGGGGAGACATGGCCTTGGTGCTCACTAGAACCACTGTCATGCCCTTCACTGTGAGGAGACATGGTCAGGCCTGTCAACAGAACCACTGTGATGCTATCCCCTGTTAGGAGACACAGCCTGGTCTCTCAATACAACCACTGTGTTGCCATCCAGTTTGAGGGGACATGGACTGGGCTCTCAGTAGAGGCACTGTGATGCCACCCACTGTGAGGAGACACAGCCTGGGCTCTCACTAGAACCTCTGTGATGTGACTCACTGTGAGGAGACACGGCCTGGGCTCTCAAAATAAACACTGTGATGTCATGCACTGTGAGAATACAGAGCTGGGCCTGTCACTAGAACCTCTGTGATGCCATTTACTGTAAAGAGACAATGTCTGGGCTCTCACTAGAAACACTGTGATGCCATGCATTGTAAGGAGACAGGGCCAAACCTGTCACTAGAACCATTGTTACGCCATTCACTGTGAGGAGACATCACCTGGTATCTCAGTAGAAACACTGTGATGCCTTGCACTGTGAGGAGAAAGGGCTGCACCTGTCAGTAGAACCATATTGATGCCATCCACTGTGGTGAGGAGACATGGCCTGGGCTCTCAATAGAGCCATTGTTATGTCATGCACTCTGAGAAGACATCACCTGCATCCTCACTACATCCACTGTCATGCCATCACTGTGAGGATACCCTGAGTAAGCTCTCACTAATACCACCGTGAAGCAATGCGCTGTGAATAGACATGGCCCGGCCTCTCATTATACCTACTGTGATGTCATCTACTGTTAGGAATCATGGCCTAGGCTCTCACTAGAGCCACTGTGATTATGTCCACTTTGAGGATACATGGTCTGGGCTCTCAAAGGAACCACTGTGATACCATGCACTGTGAGGACATAGGACCAGGCCTATCACTATAATCACTGTGATGCAATCCACTGTGAGGAGACATGGGCTGGGTTCTCACAAGAGCCACTGTGATGCCATGCACTGTGAGTAGACATGGGCTGGGTTCTTACTAGAACCACTGTGATGCATTCCACTTTGAGGAGATGCAGCCCGTGCTCTCACTACAACCACTGTGATGTCATCCACTGTGAGGAGACATGGCCTCTGTCTTCAATAGATCCACTGTCATGCCATCACTGTGTGGAGACACTGACTAGGCCCTCAATAATACCAATGTGAAACAATGCACTGTGAGGAGACAGTGCCTGGCCCCTCACTAGAACTACTGTGATATCATCCATTGTGAGGAGACACGGCCTAGTCTCTCACTAGAACTACTGTGATGCCATTCACTATGAGGAGACAGGCTTGGGTTCTCACTAGAACCACTGTGATGTGTTCCACTTTGAGGAGATACAGCCTGGGCTCTCGCTGCAACCACTGTGATATCATCCACTCTGAAGAGACATGGCCTCGGTCTTCACTAGAACCACTGTCATGCCTTTCACTGTGAGGAGACATGGACTGGGCTATCTGTACTACAACTCTGATCCAATGCACTGGGAGGAGAGAGAGCCAGGCCTGTCACTAAATACATTGGGATGCCATCCATTGTGAGGAGACATGGCATGGGTCCTCAGTAGATTTACTGTTACGCTATTTACTGTGAGGAGACATGAACTGTGCTCACACTAGAACCACTGTAATGCCATGCACTGTGAGGAGACAGGGCCTGGCCTCTCATTATAACCAATGTGATAGCATCCGCTGTGAGAAGACACAGCCTAGTCTCACTAAAACAACTGTGATGCCTTCATTGTGAGGAGACATGGTGACAGTTCACACTAGAATCACTGTGATGCCATTCTTTTTGAGGAGATAAAGTTTGGGCACCCAAGGCAACCACTGTGATGTCATCCACTGTGAGGAGACACAGACTAGGCTCTCAGTAGAATCACTGTGAGCCTATCCACTGTTAGGAGACATGACCTGCGCTCTCACTAAACCACTGTGATGACAAGCACTGTGAGGAGACAGGGCCGGATCTGTCACTAGAACCACTGTGATATTATTCACTGTGAGGAGACATTGCCTGGGCTCTCACTAGAGCCAGTGTGATGCCATGAACTGTGAGGAGACACAACCTTGTTCCTTCCAAGAACCACTGTGAAACTATCCACTGTGAGGAGAAACAGCCTGGGGTCTCAGTAGTACCATTGTGATGTGATCTACTGTGAGGAGACACAACTTGGGCTCTCACTAGAACCACTGATTTTGAGGAGACATGTCCTGGGCATTCATGAGAGATACTGTGATGCCATGTACACTGAGGAGACAGGGCCGGGCCTCTCACTATAACCAACTTGATAGCAACTGCTATGAGGACACAGGGCCTGGTCTCCAACTAGAACCACAGTGATGCCATGCACTGTGAAGAGACGTACCCTGGGCTCTCTAGAACCACTGTGATGCCATACACTGTGAGGAGTCCCTGTCTGGGCTCTCACTAGAAACACTGAAATGCCATACACTATGAGGAGACAGGGCCGGGCCTTTCACGATATCTGTTGTGATGCCATCCACTCTGAGGAGGCAGGGCCGGGACTTTCATTAAATCCATTGTAATGCCATGCACTGTGAGGAGACATGGACTGGGTCCTCATTAGATCCACTATCATTCCATTCACTGTTAGGAGACATGAACTGTGCCCCCACTAGAACCACTGTGATGCCAAGCACTTTGAGAAGAGAGGGGTAGGTCTGTCACTAGAACCACTGTGATGCTTTCACTGTGAGTAGACATGGCCTGGGTTCTCACTAGAACCACTGTGATGCCATTCACTGTGAGGAAACAGGGCCCAGCCTCTCACTACAACCAATGTGATAGCATCCACTGTGAGGAGACACGCCCTAGTCTCTCACTAAAAAAAAAAAACTGATGCCATTCATTGTGAGGAGACAGAGACATGGCTTTGGTTCTCACTAGAAACACTGTGATGCCATCTGCTTTGAGGAGATACAGTTAGGGCATCCAAGGCAACCACTGTGATGACATTCACTGTGAGGAGATCCAGATCCACAGTGAAACCACTGTGAGGCTATCTGCTGTTAGGAGACACGACCTGGGCACTCACTAGAACCACTGTTATGCCACACACTGTGAGGAGACAGGGCCAGGTCTGTCACTAGAATGACTAGATGCCATCCGCTGTGAAGAGATGTGGCCTGCTCTCTCACTAGAAACACTGTGATGCCATTCACTGTGAAGAGAGATGGCCTGGGCTCTCACTAGAACCAGTGTGATGCCATCCACTGTGATCAGACACAGCCTCGGTCCTTCCTAGAACCAGTGTGAAACTATCCACTGTGAAGAGACACAGCCTGGGTTCTCAGTAGAAGCCACTGTGATCTGATCTAGTGTGAAGAGATATATCTTGGGCTATCAGTAGAACCACTGTGATGTATCGATTGTGAGGAGACATGGACTGGGCATTCAAGAGAGCCAGTGTGGTGCTATGTACACTGAGGAGACACGACCAGGCCTCTCAGTATAACCAATGTGATAGCAACTGCTATGAGGAGACAAGGCCTGCGCTTCAACTAGAACCACTGTGATGCTATCCACTTTGAGGAGACACGGCCTGGGCTCTCACTAGAACCACTGTGATCCCATGCACTGTGAGGAGACAGGACTGGGCCTGTCACTAGAACCACTGTGA
>CM070791.1:22265870-22322768 GCA_036346955.1 Dipus sagitta
CACATATACATGATGGAGTTTTCTTTAGCCACAATAAAATGTGAAATTATATCCTTTGCCAAAAACTGATATAATTGTTAATTATGATATTAAGAAAGATGATCCGCACTCTGAAAAACAAATGTTAAGTTTTCCGTCATTCATTGATACAAATATATAAAATCATATATAAACATATACATTATATATATATATTTACTTATTTATTTATATCTATTTATCTATCCATCTATCTATCTATAATTACATAATTATGGAAGCAAAAATGATGCGTGGGTAAATGACCCAGTGGTTAAAGGCACTTGATTTCAAAGCCTCCTGGCCTAAGTTCAAGTCCCTAGCGTCCATGGAAAGTGAGATACAAATTCACATATGCGTCTGTGATAGCACATGTGAAGCTCATGGACCAGCTAGTCAGACATTCATTTGCAGATTGGCCACTCATTTCTAATAGCAAGAGACCCTGTGTCAAAGAAACTGGAGCATAGACACCTCAAAGTTGTGCTCTTGCATCCACAATGCATGCCGAGGTGCACACATGAACACACGCACAAACACACACACACTCACACACACAAACACATATTTTTTCTTTTTGTTTTTTTACAGCAAGCAAGAGAGAGAGAGAGAAGAGATAGAAAATTGGGCATCAGAGCATCAGACACTGAAATCGAACTCTAGACACTTTCACCGCCTAGTGGGCATGTGCAATCTTGCATTTGCCTCACCTTTGTGGGTCTGGCTAATGTGGGATCTGGAGAGTAGAACATGGGTCCTTAGGATTCAGAGGTAAGTACCTTAATCATAAGCCATCTCTCTAGCCCCACATATATATTTTTAAAAGAAGAAATGGGACTGAAGAAGTGGAGGAAAAAGTGAAAAATCCAATGTACCCTTGAGCTTTTCTCTCCTAAATATTTGACACTAATGACCACTGTTCTTCATGAAAAGATCATGACAACAAAATGAAAGAGAGACTGATTGTGGGGGGAGGGGATATGATGGAGAGTTGAGTTTCAAAGGGGAAAGTGGGAGGAGGGAGGGAATTACCATGGGATATTGTTTATAAGTATGGAAGTTGTCAATAAAAAAATATTTTTAAAAATGGACCCTTGCCTTCATTGGTACCAATGTCTTTGATTCTCAAGCTTCCTACCTATCTAAGGCCTACTCAGATATTTTCATCATAAACCTGAGGCTTCCAAGGTTCAGTCTTTAGACTATTTCTCTTGTTACCCACTGCCCTAGGGAAAAAAATTTCTGCAACATTCTTAAAATATTTTCATTTATTTCCAAAGAGAGACAGCACAGCAAAGAGGCACAGGAAAAAATGACATCAAAATAAAAGACAGCTTAGAAAAAAGAAGGGACTTAATGAATGGGATATTTGGAAGAATGGTGGGAAGTGATTACAATGATGGTATACTGCTTGCATTCATGAATGTTGTCAATAAAAGCTTAAAATACAAAAGAACAAAGACAGATGGAGATAAGGTAGACTTCAGGTACTTTCCCTTGGAACAGTTTCTCATGTAGACCAGGCTGGCCTCAAATTCACAATACAGTAAAGGATAACGTTGGATTTCATATTCGCTTACCTCCACCTTGCAAGTACTAAGATTACAGGTGTACACCACCATCCAACCAATTTAAACAGTAATGGGAATTTTTTTTCTTTTTTCTTTATTAGTTAGTTTTGTATTCAGCAAATACAGTCAGTTTGGTACCATTATTAGGCTCATGTGTGACCTACCCCCTCCCCTTTGCCCCTCCTTGTTGAGGTATATGGGTCATGCATTGTGGAGTTAGCCCACAGTTATGGGTAAGCTAAATGTCTCTGCATATCATGACCCAACATGTGGGAATTTTAACACAGGGCTTCATGAGCGCTATGCAGGCACTCTACCAATTGATCTATATCCCTAACCCTAGAACAGATTTTGTCCTAGGAACTTAAACCCAAGAACTGAAAGATTCCCTGGATGTACTAACACAGTTACTATGACAAGAGAGTCTAATTCCAGGCAAATAAAACACATTTCTCTCTTACCTTTAAATTTTACCACTGTTAGACTAAGAAAGTCAGTGCAGCAGAAACTTCACTCCATCGTTTTGTGACATGCCTCCCCAAATGCCCCAGCTGACAAAGTGACAATGATACACTTCCATTATGTACAACAAGGTCAATTCCAGTGTGGAAAATGAGGCACCGGTTTTCCTGGAAGCTTATAAATTGCATGCACTGTTCTTCTAGAGCTGAAACAAGGGAAGGTTACCTTCCTGGTTCTGATACAAATCCTCAAGGCTTCTGGGATATAATTATAGTATATTGAATCTGTGGAAGAAGTCTATGAGGACTCACTATGGGAACCTAGGAGCAAAAGTATATATCCATGTGGCCATGGAAGCTTTGTGGAGAGAAGTTCTAGAGGCCCCTCATTCCTTCCCTTCTGAGGTACAACATTACCAACATCTTATAGAAGGACATGGATAATTATGATTCACCTGTGCTAAGTACAAATACAATACTCATCCCCCCCCCCCCCCAGGAGCATGCTGCCAGGAGTGGAAGAGGCTGGGTGACTGTTGAGGTGGCCAGTTTACTCTAGAGGGAGCCCCTTAGGACTTGCCCCCTTAAAGAAGAAAAAAAAAAATGCTTTGTCAAACAATAGTTTCATGCCTGTATATGCTCTGAGTAGCACGTGACACCCAAGGATGCAGTGTCTCTTGTGCATATACAGATTTACCCTTCACATCCTCAAACTCCAAGAGGAGCAGGAATTCAGTGTGATATAATGAATTCACAGCAACCCTCTTATGAGCAGCCCTGAGAATGCAAGTCTGCAACTCAAGATGAGTTTCCGTTCCATGTAAGTGGGTCAAAGACCTTCTGTAAAAGTCACATGTACGACACACCTCTGAACAGAGAAGGTCTTTCCCATATGTACTTAACACAATGGATAGAGGCTGATCCACTGCTCCACTTCTATCCTGTTCAGCCTGCCTTTCCCAGAAGGACCTAAAGCCCACCCACTTGGACCAGCAGTGAAGAGCATGATATCTTAGGGAGAGGAGCTATCTGGCTCTAAGTGAAAGGAGACCACAGAAACTCATTCCTATTCACAGAAGGGAGAAACATTGCTGCTAAATGGAAAAGGAGGTCTTCAGAATCCCTGAGCCTTCCCGTGTCAGGGTCAGGCCTCCTCAGCCTCTCCCAGTCCTGATTCCTATGTTCCTGGACTACTGATGCCCAGCTTAACTTCTAGAATCTGTAGTACACCCATCTCTGCTCCTAACCCACAGCAAAGAAGGCCCCAGTGAACTAGGGGCAAGGTAGCAGGGAAGAGTCTTTGGAGTTACACTTAGAGAAAATCTGACTCCTCCAACACACAAACTGTCCCTCTGGTGTTTGATCATTGGAATTATCCCTATAAAACAGATCAGCTACTTCTAACTTAAAAACAAATTGGAAAGAAATTACTCTCCTAAAATCTTCAACATGAGAAGGCTATACAAATAATAAGAACATTCACTTATCTTTGGTTTAAATAAAGAATGGGGTCTCGTGCCACCAGGATAAGACAAACTGAGCAGAACCTCAGCTAACATGTCCCACATGGTTCCTGCTGTCTGGCCTTCAGAAACAAAGGATCTCTAAGAAAACAAGCACCTAGTCACATGTGCTACTTGTCACACACCTGCTGAGCATGCAGGATTCTATCACAGATGGCACTGAGGTCTCCTGCCTCTGCTCTGAGTATAAAGTGTAGGTGTTTGGGCTGGAGAGATGGCTTAGCAGTTAAGCGCTTGCCTGTGAAGCCTAAGGACCCCAGTTCGAGGCTGGACTCCCCAGGACCCACGTTAGCCAGATGCACAAGGGGCGCACGCGTCTGGAGTTCGTTTGCAGTGGCCAGAGGCCCTGGCGCGCCCATTCTCTCTCCCTCTCTCTATCTGCCTCTTTCTCTCTGTCTGTCGCTCTCAAATAAATAAAAATAACAACAAAAAAATTAATAAAGTGTAGGTGTTTGGCAATAAGATCTAAAACTCCAAGCTGGGATCCACCCCACATTTCTGAAGAAGCACAGCAGAGTGTGAGTGTCAGACTCGGTCTCTGCCCAGCGGCATCGACTTGATTCCAGCAGCAGCAGAATTCAGTACTAAGTTCTGGAAGCATGCTTATCAACACCAGCGGTTCCTGGGGAACTGGCTGGGCAGGAGTAGAGTAAAAAAGACTCACTTACTCAAACCAATTCTACATCTCTTTTCCTGCGATTTTTTTAAACACAGAGAATGTGCTTGTGGACTCTTTCAAACATTAAAATAAATCAATGAATGGACAAAAATAACAAGGGAGCAAATGTTTTCAACAACACTCATACTCAGCAGGATTTGTGATGAAGGTTGAGGTCTGGAAGAAGGGCTATAGAACTGTCCAGAACAGACCTCGGCATTCTCAAAGTTGTCCTCCTCTGTGCTGATTACAGTGCACACCCACTGACCAACTCTTCAATTTTTCTGAATATCAAAAGCCTCCTTATCTCCTACTAGTTCTTGCCTGGCTTGGCAGCCCCCAATACTTGAAGAATATGCTCATTTCTACAAACCTGCCTCAATCAAGAACCACCCTAGCTTATGTCATAGGATTTTCCCCTTCCAACAACGGCCTCAAAGCATTGACCACTTAAAGAGAGGCCGATCCCTAGGGTGAGCGCCTAAACAGCTAGGAAAGGCCGTGTTACAGATGCAGAGGTCAGGCTGCCGCCAAGTCATTCCAGGACCAGCGCTGGCCTTGCTGGCCCTGACAGCGCACAGAAACATGCAGCCTGGCAGCTTGAGCAGCAGGCAGTGGACCCCCTGAACTTCATCATCATCCCACTGCCAGCACTTACCCGCAGATAAAAGCCCTCTTTCAGGAGTCCTGCAGAGTCAAGCAGTTGGGTTTCGTCCACTCTGCATAGGAGTATGCAGGCACAGTGATCTGTTGTTACCGCTCCATGCAGTCGATGTCCTGGCCGGAGCAGAAGAGCATTTCACACCTGAGCGTGGCAGGGACCTGGTCACAGAACTGTCTCAGGGTCTTGTAGCATTTCTGGTGGTTGCAGATGTCCTAAGACATGCTGGTGATGCACAGGATGACAAAGGCCATCTTGTACTTTCTGCAGGTGTCATCCAGGACGAAGGCATTGGTCACACACAAGCAACTGTTCCTTTGGAAATGTGCTCAACTGCAAAGCAGAGAAAGACAGACACAATCAATCACAGTGTGTACTCCTGTACTCCTGCCTGCCTCCTCCTAGTCATTTGCACTGACATCTTGCCATTCCCCAGACCACACTCATACATGTAGAATTCAAGGAATCTTGGAGCTAATTTCCTGACGAATCAAAAGAAGCAAGTGTTAGCATGTAAACACTTGGAGTCCACAGTAGACCAAGGCCCTGGTATGTCCTTAGCTATGTAAGCAGTAGTAATGCAGCCTGGCTATGGGAAATCAGGCACCTGCCCAGTACTAACAAACAAGGTAACCTAAGAATGTTTCCAACACTGCACCTGCAAACTTAAATTAGTATCAAAGAAAAGAGCAACAAGTTAAATACTTCATGACACCGCATATAAAAGATAAACTGAATGAAGTATAACTGACATGAAATCCTCCATAAATATAATGATGTAATAACTACTTATAATAAATAATTATTGTATTGATTATAGAGTAATTACATGCCTACTTGAGGCCAGAAGACAAAATATTATGCCATTTTTCAACCCACAGGCTATTTGAAACAAAAGAGATACATCATATAAAAATCTGCAAACTGTACTCGCTTCGGCAGCACATGTACTAAAATTGGAACGATACAGAGAAGATTAGCATGGCCCCTGTGCAAGGATGACACGCAAATTCATGAAGTATTCCATATTTTTCTATTTGATGATGACATGATTGTATATGTAAGAGACCCAAAAGACTCCATCCCAAAACTACTGAAGGTAATTAACTCCTATACCAAAGTAGGAGGATACAAAATCAATACACAAAAATCAGTAGCCTTTCTATATGCAAAAGACAAAAATACAGAGAAAGAAATAAAGGACATGGTCCCATTTTCAAAAGAAACAAACAAACAAAATTACCTTGGAAAAACGTTAACCAAGGAAGTGAAAGAACTATACAATGAAAACATAAAAACACTCAAAAAAGATATTGAGGAGGACTTGAGAAAATGGAAAGACCTCAATGGCTGGAAGCTGGAAAAGAGTCAGTCCCCAGACAGTCAGCTCGTCTAGTGCCAGAAGGTGCTACCTGGGCGACTGGGGGAAAATGACCAATATCTGTCCAAGCAACTCATACTCTCACCTACTTAGCAGCAAATAACCTGTTGTGATGCTCACACAAGTGAAATAATGGCACACAGCCAGGGTGGGAAACCAACTGCTCTTGATTTGGCTAACTGATCCCCTCAGTGGTATGGGACCCTTAGCTGGAGCTGGGAAACAAGTCAGGACCATATCCAAACATAAGCCCGCTCTCCACTGTCAAGCAACCACTAATCATGGGCTACAAGAGGGCCTACACCTATTAAATTCTCTATAAAAAGTAAGGGTTATCTCATTTGTCCTGGTGCTAACTTACGTTGGAGAATCTGTTTCTCTTTTTCAGGTAGATGTAGATCCTAAGGAGAGAGCCACCCAATCATACCTCAAAAGGGCCCTGGCTGAAACAAGAACAATTGGTGAAACAAGCAAGGGTGCTGTTTTCTTGGTGAACCGGATACCAGCACAAGGGGGAAGGAGATCAACACAGAAAAAATAAACTACTACCAAATCAGAGATCCAGAGGCCCCCAACACCTCATCACTGAAGCTGACCAAAAATGAACCCAACATGGCTCAGGGAAATTTTGCGGAAGAGGGGGTGGAAAGAATGTCAGAGCCACATATTGGGTCATGGTATGGAGACATTTATCCTACCCATAACTGTGGGCTAACTCCAGAATGCATGACCCATATACTTCAACAAGGAGGGGCCAAGGGGAGGGGGTACGTAATGGATGAGCCTAATAATAGTTCCAAATTGACTCTATTCACTGAGCACAAAACTAATTAATAAAAAAAAAAACAAGGCACAATAGTTTTATTTTCCTGGAATCTATTCAACGTCAGAAGAACTTGATTAAATAATGATCATGCATTGCAAAATGCCTGGTGATATCTAAATATTCCATCTTTCTAAGTTGTTGCTACAAAGTAAATCCAAAACTTCGCATAAAGCCTATGAAGTGTGACATAAATTTAATAAAAAATTTGAGTTACTAGCAAAAAAAAAAAAAAAAAAAAAAATCTGCAAACTACAGTTACCAGGGTGGGGGCACTGTGAACTCAGAGTAAGTGAAGCAGGGCTGCCTGTAGGTGGTGTGCAATGTGTTAGAATCAAGGGCAATGTGGACCCAAGAGGAAGTCCTGAAGGAAGCGCAGGCTGAGAGAGGGAAGAGAGGACAGGTTGATGACACGCTTCCCAGGAGATACTGAGGAGAGCTATGGGTGTGGCAGCGTTGGGGATAGGACTGCTGTTGAAAAAGGGAATAGGGGACTCAGGACTGCAGCCTCAGCAGAAGGAGAAGGAATCAGGGTGGTGGAAGGATAGAAAGCGAAGAAGCATGAGGAGAAAGAAAAGAAGGAGGAGGAGCAGGAGAAGGAACAGAAAGGAGGAGGAGGTAAGGAAGAGAACAGGAGAAGAGTAGGAGGATCAGGTCCCACAGGAGGACCAAGAGAAAGAGCAATATGTTTGTGTGAAATGAGCTTCAGTGTGTGTGTGTGTGTGTGTGTGTGTGTGTGTGTGTGTGTGTCTATGCATGCATGAGTGCATATTTGCAGCAGTACATGCATTTCAGTGTATGTGCATAGGAAGGGTGAAGAAAAGCTTTAATGTGTCCTTCAGGTACGAGGAGACACCAGGACCTCCGGAGCTCCCTGACTAGCCATTCTACTACTTGGTGAGCTGGTGAGCTCTAGTGCAAATAAAGACCTGGTTTCCAGAAGAGATGGATAGTGTATGGTAGATGACATATATGGTACTCCTAAAGCAAAACTGCAAATGAACATAGGGCCAGTTCTTGAGTTAAATAATCATACGATTCCATTTGATTTTACTTTTGTTAACTCATGACTTTTTGGGAAAAATCATCAAATCATCCACAATGAAAATGATGTCAACATATTTTTGTTTGCATACCCAAAATATATTTCTAAAATGTGAATGTTATTTTTACAACCTATAAAGAAATACTAAGTAGCCTGACAGATGAAAGAGTGGATATTCAAAAACAAATATAGCACACAGGTTATGAAAAAGAAAAATATTGCAGAGTTTAGTGTCAGAATACCAAAAAATAGATTCTTTGGTATCCATTCTTTGGTATTCTTTGATAACTTAACTCTTATGGCTCTAGATACTTAAATGGAAAATGAGAAAGGGGAAAAAGCGTTAATTGTTAAAAAGAAAGTTATTAAACACAGCCAGAATAAATGCACAGAAAGTAGAATTTAAAAATTAAAGTGTAAATTAGTGTCAACAAAATGGTAGAATACAGAAATCTTACACTAAGTCTTTTACTACAGGAAATTCATGTTTTAAAATGTGAAAAAGATTCAGATCGTCAACCAATTTACATCAGACTATTCTGTATTCTGACCAATTTTCTAACAAATTTCCATTATTTTTTTATATTTTTCATCATGCCACATAAGCTGCTTTTAACGTTTCTACTTGCCCTTCTCAGTCACATCAGTGCTAGTATTTAGGTCTCCATAATACTTTCTTCTTGACTGTCCTGCACAGAAAAGAATAAAATTGGTAGCATCCTGACTTCTTACAAGGCACCAACCAGAGACTCCTGCAGCAAGTTGACACAACCAAAAATAATGACAGGCATTGCTACATGACTCCAAGAGACCCAGAAGATAACAAAATCATCTTACCATCAAGTGACAATCTCAAGTTTTATTCTTACACACAAAGGACCAAACGAGATAGAGTAAATGGAGCAGGTAAATCGTGCTTGTAAACCCATGACAGAGGAGCCTGAGTTGTGAATATTCCTGCAGGTGGGAGGCTAGTCTAGTCTGCACCATGAGTTACATGTCAACTTGACCTACAAATTAAGATCCTGTTGTAAAAAAGCAGAGGCTGGGGAAATGAAATGTATTTGTTTGCAATACCTGCTGCTAAGGTTCAGTTCTGCAGCACCAGTGACATCCTTGATGGAATCTGAAGCTCAGGTTGAGCAGAAAGACAAGGGCAGGGCAAGAGCAGACAAGGTGGAAGGCTATCCCATGGAAGTGCAGAAGAATCTCAGGAAGAAGGCAAGGGGAAAGAAATGTGGACCTAGAGGAAGACAAGGCTAGGTGAAAGAAGCAAGGATCAAGGTTAGAGAACAGCATGGGCAGGTAAACAATGGAGTAAGGCCATGCCTAGCCAGGTCAAGAAAAAGGCATGTTGTACAGCAAAACCAGTGTAGGCAGTTAAAAAAAAAAAAAGCAATAACGATCAAACACCTCTAAAGTGGCAAGTAGAATGAGTCTCTCCTTCATCCAAGATCATTACAAAGGAATAGTAATTTGTGGAGTTGTATGGACCACTATTCCCCAAAGGAAGCTCTCTCCACATTCTTGGAGAAGTCATCTGTAACCCACAGAATTAACATCTACAAAGAACAAACACAAATAAGCAACACAAATCCAAGCAAATACAAGTGATGGGAAAGGGCAGATGGCATTCAAGGAAAGAGAACATATGACTACTGAACAATAGCCTGATAAACCTCAAAACACCCCCTGAAAAACTCAAAAGGAAAACCCAGATGTTCACCATTACTAATGATCATAGGAATTCAAATTCAAATTGCACGCCTCTGAGGCTGATCACTCTGCAGACTTTGGAAGACTTATGTGGCCAAGAGCTCACAAGGAAGTGGATCAAGAGAACCTAAAAAGCTTGCATTAGGTTTACAAAAAATTACCACTGGTCTTGGTCTATGCAAGAACAGGCCAGATTATCAGGACTCGGGAGGTGACCTCTACAACCTTTCTACCTGGACATGCTCCGTAACTGGAGACCTGCTCCACAGAAAAGCATGGTGGGTGCTGGACACACAGGGGGAGGTGCTGGAAGACAGACAGCAGGGGTGGAGTGTGGCCGCATGAGCAGAAGACACCATCTTCATCCAGAGTACTTACATGAGGAGTAACTAAACTGACCTTAGGCCACATTCTCAAGTATCATTTTGACATCTCCTGAGGAGAAAGGCTAGACTTCTGTCTATCTCAGTCTCCTCCTCTAGGCAGAGGTGGGCTCCCCACCTAGACAGCCCAATGCCCCAGGGAACAAGTAGGTCTGAGTCTCCCTGAGAGGAGGACAGCACAGGAGTTGCTGCTTCTGCTTCTGAATACAAACATCTGAAGTGTGGGGTGCAGTGTGCCCCCTGCTTTCTTCACTGTGAACATATGATGTGCACTTTTCCTCATGTGGAAATGCCCCTCAGCCAATTCCCTCTCTACTACCAATCCCTCCATCAACTTGCAAAGACAACCTGTGAAATGTCAGGTGCAGAGTGGCCACAGCTTTAAGCAGGGGCAATAACTCATGACCTGGATAGAAGGGGACAATATCAATTAGCCAGGCAGCAGGCTCACACTTTTAAAACCAGTACTATGGAGGCTGAGGCAGGGGAATCACTGAGCCCAGCCCGGGTGACAGAGTGAGTTTCAGGACAGCCGGAGCTAGAGTTGCACCCTATCTCAAAAAATACTGAAGAAAACTAAAATTTTATTGAGATACAATATCATTAGAGAAGAGGTAAGAAGGTAAGATTATGGGAAAGGAAGGGCAGGCAAAAGCAGGAAGAAGACAAGGCAGGCAAGTGAAGGCAAGGTGTGTAAGATGAATCCTTTCAAGAGAGACAAGGCAAGGCCAGTCCAGGACACAGATATGGCAAGGCAAGGCGGAACACAAGGACAGGAGCAAGGAAGTGTGAAGGCAAGGCTAGATAATGGAAGTCAAAGGCCACAGCAATAAAGGGGAAGAGCAAAGTTCACAAGGCCAGGCAAGAGGGCAGATAGAGCCAGGCAAAAGAGAAGACAAGCAGTTATGGCAAAAGGCAGGTCAGATAAGGAAAAAGAGAAAGAAGGCCAGATCAAGCAATAGGAAAAATAAGTCAGGGCAAGCTGGGTGCCAGACCAGGCAAGGGAGAGGACAGGATGGGCCAAACCAGGGAAAAGGAAGACAAGCTAGGCCTGGCAAAGGAGACAGCAAAGGAATCGGCAAGGCCAGACCCAATCAGTGTGAACTCCATGCCAGGTCAGGCCATGGGAAGGAAAGGAGAAGCCAGGCAAGGTGGAGAGCAAAGGACGTCAGGCAAGCTCCAGCCAGCAAAGGCAAGGAAATGTGAAGTGCCAGGAAACAGTAAAACCAAGGCCAGTCTAGGCCCTGAGACTGTGAGACCAGGACAGGTGAAGTGCAACAAAAAGGGGGGTGGGGGAGCATTGATGGACATGGCAAGGATAAAGAGAAAGCCAAACAACAACAGGCAAGGAGGAAGGTAGGTAAGAAGCTAGACAAGGAAGGAGAAAATTAAACACAGGTCAGAAAAATCCAGGCCAAGGGGAAGGCAAAGGAGAAACAAAGCCAAGGCAGAGGAACCCAAGGCTTAGTCAATCAAGCAGGAAGGCAAGGGCAGGTGGAAGGAGGCTGGAGAAAGACAGGAGGAAGGCAAGGTTGGACAAGAGGGAAGGACAGGGGAAATGCAAAGATGAACGGACAGGAGACAAGGGCAGACAAAAAAATGAAAGGAAGAAGGCAAATGCATTCAGGAGAAGACAAGACCACATTGGAGACAAGGCACAGAAACAGAGGTACCGACACCATGCAGCGTGGAACACCAAGAGAATGAAGTCAAGATGGAAGGCAGGGGTAAGATAAAGCAGGACCGAGGCAGAGGAAGAAGAGAAGGCAGAATAGGGCTGGGGAAGGCAAGACCAGACCAAGTAAGGGGAAGACATGGCCATGGCCAGACAAGGAAGGGAGGAAGGCAAGTCCAGGCCAGGCCGAATGTCAGGCAAGGGTGAAAGCAAGCTAGGTAGACAAAAGGGAAGAGAAGCCAAGGCAGGCCAGGCCAGGAGACAGTCAGAACAGGAGAAAGGTGGGGTAAACACTGTGTCACCAAGGAAAAGGGAAAACAAGGCCATGTTGGGCATAGGGGGCAGGGGTGGTTGAAAAGCTAGGATAAATAAGAGGTAAGACCAAGGGGCAAGTCATGGAAGGAAGGAGAGGAGGAAGCCATGTCCAGGCAAGGATAAGGGTAGGAGAAGGCCAGGCAAGAGCAGGCAAGGGGTAAGGCAAAGGGATTCAATGCAAGGGACAGCCAGGCAAGGCCTCATGGGAGGCCAGGCCAAGCAAGGGGTAACACAAGGCCTGGCAAGGTGGATGGCATGCAGGTGAGTGAAGACAGGCACAAGGCACGTTCAGGGGAAAGCAGGCAAGGGCCAGGTGAGGTCAGGGAAAGGCATGGTCAGGCAAGGTGGACTTCACAGCAATGGAGAAAGTAAGGCCAGGCTAGAGCAGGGTGAAGACTCAAGAGCAGGCCAGGCAGATGGCAAGCCAGGACAGGCAATGGGGAATGCCAGGACAGGACAGGCAGAAGGGAAGATGATGAGGAAGGCAAGGTAGAAGAGAGAAAAGGCAACAGGGAAGGCATGGATAGGTCATGCATGATGGATTGTGATTTGGGGCTAGGTACAATTCAGGCAAGGAAGACAGCAAGGCCAAGAGAGACAAGGGAGATGGGAAGGCAAAACCAGATCAGGCCTGGGGTAAGGCATGGCCAGCCAAGCCCAGAGGGAATGCATGTTCAGATTTGGCCAGGGGCAACCCATGCTGAGTCAAGGTGGAACTCTGAAGGAAGGGAGATCTCAGACCTCACATGGATCAAAGACCTCAACATAAGATCTGAATCCCTTAAACATATATAAGAAAATGTAGTGGGATTACTTCAAGATACAGCTGTAGAGAAGGACTTTCTTAACAGGACTCCTATTGCCCAGGAATAAGGCAACAAACAAATAGGACCTCATGAAACTTAAAGATATTTTACAACTAAGGAACCGTCATGCAAGTTCACAGGCAGCATGCAGCCCATTTGTCATTTACCACACTACCTGGCCTGCCTGTCTGTGCTGCCAGAGAAGGGACCAGAGCTGGTCACTCTCTCCAGCTACATTCCTTAACCCTGGCCACTACATAGGCCACTCAGGGTCCAGGTGATGCCCATTCAGTCCCTTAGTACAACCCCAGCCCACATACACTCAGATTGGGAATAAGTCAAATTGGGCACTCACCTCACTCCATGCCTGCGATCCTGTGCCACCAATCCTGAGCCACCCTTAGTAGTAACACTGGAGCTGACTGCAGTCACCAGTCCAGGGCACTGACAAGGTGACCCAGGGTCCAGGTAAGTGCTCCACACGGGTACAGCCCCAACCTGTGCACACTGAGATGGGGGATCAGACTCATCAGGCATTGGCTTCACTCTCTGGCCTGCCCAACAGCTCTGCCCTATCTATGTAAGGAATCCAAAGCTGATCACGTTTCCCAGCCTGGGCCTGCATGGACAATGCATATAAAACAGGAGTCTGTTCAGCTCCCAGTGTGCCCAGCCCAGACATGTGGACTGACCATCAGCCCACAGTAAACTGAATCAGGCCTCACCAGGCCATGCAACATGGGCTTTGTAAGAGTTCCTGATACATTCTCAGCAAGACAAAGAACTATCTATAGATGGGCAAACGCCAGTGCAAAACAACACAAGAAACCATGGCAAGATATGCCCAAGAAGAATGCCTAGTCCCATAGTGGAACACTCAATAAAACCTAGTTAGATGGGCTGGAAAAGTGTCTTAGCAGTTAAGGCACTTGCCTATTAAACCTAAGGACACAGATTCAATTCACCAGGATCCATGTAAGCCACTTGCACAAAGTGGTGTATGCTTCTAGACTTTGTTTGCAGTGATGGAGGCCCTGGTGTTCCCATTCTCTCCCATGCCTAACTCTTTTCCCACCCCCCGTCAAATAAATTTAAAAAGTAAAGAAAAAATTCAGTAACTAGTTAGAAAAATCTCCAGAAAAAAATTCCAAAATGCAATTAACATAAGCATACTCAACCAGCTTAATGAGGCCATGAACAAATGGATGAACAAAGTGAGAGAAAAGCAACAAATACAACTCAATAGAAAGCTGAATAAAATGGAGGAGGATCAAAAAAAACTGAATAGAAGACTGAATAAAAATGAATGATAATCAAGAAAAACAACTTAATGAACAGAACAATGAACTCAAATGCAGGAATGAATTTGAAGTAAAATTATGAAAGTCAAAACCAAGAAGTGAAAATGGAATTCATAAAGAAATGGATATGTTAAAGATAAACTTAATGAAAAGTTAAAATGAAGCCAGGCATTGTAGCTCACACATTTAAACCCAGCACTCAAGAGGAAGAGGTAGGAGAATTCCCATGGGTTTGAAGACACTCTGAGACAACATAGTGAATTTCAGATAGCCTACAATAAAGCAAGACTCTACCTCAAAAAAAGAAACAATGAATGAATGAATGAATGAATAAACTCAGTCAAAGGCTTCCAAGTAGCAATAAATGCTGGAGAGGGTGTAGGAAATGAGGAAGCCTCATCCACTGCTAGTGGGAGTGCAAACTTCTACAGAAACTATGGAAATCAGCATGGAGGTTCCTAAAAATCTAAACATAGATCTACTGTTTGACTTAGCTATACAACTCCTGGACACATAGCCAAAATACTCTAGACTTTCCCAGAGAGGCAACTGGTCAACCATGTTTGTTGCTGCTCTATTTACAACAGCTAGGAAAGAGAATCAACCCAGATACCCACCAATGATGATGCAGTGACACAGGTGCGCAATGCTGCACACGTGCACCAGGGGGCGCACGTGTCTGGAGTTTGTTCTCAGTAGCCAAGGCTTTAGCACACCCATTCCCCGTGTGTGTGTGTGTGTGTGTGTGTGTGTGTGTGTGTGTGTGTCCTCTCCCCCTCCGCCCCTCTCTCTCTTCTCTTTTCTCTCTCAAAATAAAATTTAAAAAGTAAAAAGAATTTAAGAGGTTTTGAATAAGCTGTATAGACACCTACTTCTTCACTAGCTATTAGGTGACTTGGCTAAATGAATATGTTGTACCCATCAGATTTCCCACTATGAATTTATCTTTGCCCATAGGTCTGTGGTGCTTTCTGCTAGGTTCAGATAAACTCTTTTTTGGATGGTGATAAAGTAGTGAGTAGGCTCAAAAGTCATCAAAGTGCTAAGGAAAAGGGACTGTTGCTATGGAGAGATGGCTTAGTGGTTAAGGTGCTTGCTGTAAAGCCAAAAACCCAGGTTCAATTCCCCAAAACACACATAAGCCAGAAGTACAAGGTGTTGTTTGTATCTAAAATTTGTTTGCAGTGTTGCAGTGGCTAGAGGCCCTGGTGTGCCCATTCTCTCCTCTCTCTCTCTCTCTTAAATAAATAATAAATAAATAAATAAATAAAATAGCTTAGAAAGAAAAAGTGACTGCTGAGTTCTCAATACTAAATTGGATATCAACACCAACTAATGCAAGGTTCAGGACATCATATAGGGGGATTTTATGGTGCTTTGGAAAGCTCTTTTGGACAGCTTGTGTCCTTTGTATCCATGACCTCATGGCAGGTGTCATTACTTGCACAAGACCTACACAATATTGGACACATCAACCTTTCCTGGTGGATGATGAAGGAGGTTAAAAAAACACCTAAAAATAGAAGAGGGACAAGCTGGATAAAGAAGTGGTTCAGTGGAAGGACAATGGAAAAGAGAGGATTAAAGATGGAAAGAGAGGGAATTATGATCAAAGTACATTATGGATCTACATGAAAAATGTCACTAAACTTTTGAAAAGGTACAAAAGGGGGTTGGGGAGATGGCTCAGCCATTAAAGGTGCTTGGCTACAAACCATGTTCAATTCTCAAGTCACACATGTATAAGCAGATGCAAACACTGGCAAAACGAAATCTCACATTTGTTTACAGCAACAAGAGACCTTCTGCACCCATACTTCTCCTGCATATATAAATAATAAAATTGTCCTTAAAGTACAAGAAAATTAATGAGGTTAAAAATCTAGCTACAACTTAAGCTATTTGCACATAAATGCTTAGTTGAGTAGCCTTAAAACATAACCTATCTCCTGTGTACATAACTGTCAATTTATATCAAAAACATATCCCCTACAACTATGTCACCTACTTGCTACACAAAATAATCTCTTATAGAAAACATATAGTGGGAACAGGAGAAATGGCTCAAAACTTAAAGGTGCTGGCTTTCAAAGCCTGGCACTTCAAGTTCAAATCAACAGTCCCCATGTAAACCACGTGCACAAAGTGCAAATGCATCTGGAGTTCATTTGCACTGTCAGGAGACCCTGTCATGTCCATTCCCTCTCTCTCACCCTCCCTGCTTCCTTCCAACTCTCTCTCTCCTCTGCTTTCAAGTAAACAAATATAATGTATTTTAAATATCTGCATAGCTTTATGTAATCATAAGAAAAAGGTACAAATACCACATAAGTCAGAAATAATTATTGGTTGTGATCAAAGTTTCATTTAGAGAATTATCACAAAATACTTAACTTTCTGAGTTTGCTCATTAATAAAAGAAATACTTGGTCTACATTAATAGTTATTTCTCAGATTTAATGTAGAAATATCCAAGAGTTAACTACTGCTGCGAAGCTTTAAAAAATCCAGACACAACAGACGATCATGGTGGCACACAGCTTTCATCCCAGAACTAGGGAGGCAAAGTTAGGAGGATCCCTCTGAGCTCAAGGCCAGCCCGGACTAGAAAATAAGTTCCAGGTCAGCCTCTATTAGAGTGAGACAATATCTAGAAAAAATACATATCAAGAAATTTATACACATAGTAAGCTCTACATTAGTGCACCTTCAACTGAATGAACTTCCTGTAAATGAGCAAAAGTACTTAATAAAGATGTACTCAGTGATTCAGAAATCAAAGCACTGAAAACTTCCCCATGACAAATAATGATTCACCTTTAAGACCAATATCTGTGATCTTTGTGTCAAATGCTTTTTCTGCATCTAATGAGATGATCATGTGATTTTTGTCCATCAGTCCATTATATAATGTATTACATTTATGTATTTGCATATGTTTATCCAATCCTGCATCTCTGGGATAAAGCCTACTTGATCAGGGTGAATGATCTTTCTGATATATTCTTGTATTCTGTTTGCCAATATCTTGTTGAGAATTTTTACATCTATGTTCATGAGGGAGATTGGTCTGTAATTTTCTTTTTTTGTTCTAAGTTGTCTAGTTTTGGTATCAGGGTGATGCTGGCTTTGTAGAAGGAGTTTCTTAGGATTCCTTTTTTTCTATTTTTTGGAAAAATTTAAGAAGCAATGGTGTTATTTCTTCCATGATGGTTTGGTAAAATTCAGCAGTGAATCCATCTGGGCCTGGACATTTTTTAGTTGGGAGATTTTTGATAACTACTTGGATCTCCATACTTGTTATAGGTCTATTTAAGTTGTTAATTTCAACTTGGTTTAATTTAGATAGGTCATATAAATCAAGGAAATCATCCATTTCTTTCAGACTTTCCAACTTAATGGAGTATATGTTCTTATACTATGTCCCTATGATTTTGTGAATTTCTCTGGTATCCCTTGTTATGGTACCTTTTTCATCTCTAATTTTATTAATTTATGTCTCCTCTCTTTCTTTGGTCAGAGGAACATATCTCAACACAATAAAGGCTATTTATGACAAACTTACAGCCAACATAATACTAAATGGAGAAAAGCGTGAAGCTTTTCCACTAAAATCAGGAACAAGACAAGGGTGTCCACTGTCCCCACTTTCATTTAATATAGTCCTGGAAGTCTTACCCATAGCAATAAGTCAAGAGACACACATAAAAGGGATACAAATTGGAAAGGAAGGGATAAAGTTATCATTATTTGCAGATGACATGATTCTATACATAAAAGACCCGAAAGACTCTACCAACAAACTGTTAGAGCTGATAAACACCTATAGCCATGTAGCAGGATACAAAATCAATACACATAAATCAGTAGCCTTCTATATGCTAACAACAAACACACAGAGGTTGAAATCAAAGAATGATTCCCATTCACAATTGCATCAAAAATATAAATGAATAAAGTACCTTGGAATAAACCTAACCAAAGAAGTGAAGGATATCTACAATGAAAACTTTAAAACACTCAAGTGCAAAACTGCAGAAGACACTAGGAAATGAGACACCCCTTGTTCTTGGATTGGAAGAATCAATATTGTAAAAATGGCAATCTTACCAAAAGCAACCTGCACATTTAATGCAATATCCATCAAAATTCCAATGGCATTCTTCATAGAAAAAGAAAAAAACAGCCTCTTCAGCAAATGGTGCTTGGAAAACTGAATACATATCTGTAGAAGGATGCAAACAGATCCTTATGTCTCTCCATGCACAAGAATTAAGTCCAGTGGTTCAAAGACCTTATTATCAGACCTGAAACTCTGAAACCACTAGAGGAAAATGTAGGGGGAACCCTTCAGCATATTGGTATTGGCAAAGATTTTCTGAATATAACGCCAATTACTCAAAAATAAAACCACAGGATCAACTGCTGGGACGTCATGAAATTACAAAGCTTTTGTACAGCAAAGGACACTGTGAATAGAGCAAAGAGGCAACCTACAGAATGGGAGAAAATCTTTGCCAGCTATACGCTAGTAGAGCATTAATATCTAGGATATAATAAGATATATATTATAAATATAATATAACTCAAAACATTAAATAATAAGAAATCAAACAACCCAATTAAAAAATGGGCTATGGAAGTAAATAGAGAGTTCTTAAAAGAAGAAATACAGATGGCATATAAACATCTAAAAAAAATGTTCTACATCCCTAGTCATCAGGAAAATGGAGATTAAAACTACAATGAGACTCCATCTTACTCTTGTCAGATTGGCTACCATCATGAAAAATGACCATAAATGCTGGCAAGGATGTGGAGAAAGATGAACCCTTCTATACTGTTGGTGGAAATGCAATCTGGACCAGCCATTGTGGATGTTCCTGAGACAGCGAAAAATAGATCTACCATATGACCCAGCTATACCACTCCTAGGCATATATCCTATGGACCCATCTCACTACCTTAGAGATACTTGCTCAACTATGTTTATTGCCACTCTATTCCTAATAGCTGTTAAATGAAACCAGCCTATATGTCCCTCAACTGATGAGTGGAAAATGAAGATGTGGCCCAGTTACCCAACGGAGTTCTACTCAGTGGTAATGAAAAATGAAGTTGTGAAATTTGCAGGAAAATGAATGGATCTGGAAAGGATTATACTTAGTGAGGTAACGCGGGCCCAGCAAGCAAATGTCACAAGTTCTCTCTCATATGTGGATCCAAGTTACAAATTATTGGACTCTATCTGAGTAGGAATAAAATTCAGTAACAAAGGCCAGTAAAATAGAAAGGAGATATAAAGGAAATAGAAAGGGAGGGAGGGGGACTTAATAGGATGTATGTATATGTATGTATATATGTAAGTAGAAGAACAATTCATGGGGGTGATAAGGCCTAAGTGAGGTCAAGGGAAGAGATTGAGTAAGGACAGGTGGAGGGAGGTCTAATCAAAATCTACAAGGATAAAAGCCAGGCAATAAGTCCAGTGGAAACCTACAGTTTTAGACAATGGAACACTCAGGAGACATAGATTGCTACTAAAAAATTTTCAGTGCGAGGGATGGGATACCTTCTACTGAGTTGGAGGCCAGGAGGTCCCTGATGCCCCCAAAACACTACAGGCCATAGCCAAGGCCCTTGGTTTCCCACCAGGAATAGATGGTAAGACCCTATTGCTGAAGACCCCAAATACCTGGGCTGCAAGGTCCCTGAGAAATCCTGCTGGAGCTGAGCTGAAAACCTCCTTCATGTAGACCAGCTGGAAAAAGCCACACAGCATGCAGTTCAATGGGAGAGAGAAATCACCAGTGAAGAAAAATCAGTAGTGGACACTGCAAGCCTTAAATCTGGCCAGCCATGCCAAATGAGCCAATGGGTGCAATAGCGGCATGTCTTTTTATGGGCGAAGCCAACCACCCTCTAATTGGACTGGAGGCCCAATCCATGGAAAACATCCCTGATACTGAAAACCTATCACAGGGGTCATCATAAGCCCTAGGGGTGTAACGTCTTCTGGTGGCCAGATAAATGTATATACTATGCTCACCAAACTCCCCAGTAAGCACTTCTCTTAATGTTAATACCCATACATTAATGCTGCTCTCACTCTTTGTTAGAGAAGCTTCTCTTTTCAGATGGTGGTGACCTTGGAATAACTCAGAAGGCCCCATGGTGCTGAGAAGAAGTGACAGAGGAGTGCTCAGCACTGAAATATCTGTATCAAAACTTTCACGGCTCAGGGTCCATTGCAGAAGAGGTGGTGGAAAGAATATAAGAGCCAAAGGAAGGGCAGGACACCTTACAACGTGCTCCTCCAGATGCAAAATGGCCTGGATATCCATGACCTCACAGTGCCTGACACTATCTATACAAGGCCATCATAATAGGAGGGAAAGATCAGGTCATGGCATCAAAATAAAGAGAGACTGACTGGAAAGTTGGGGGAGGGAGGGAATTACCATGGGATAATGTTTACAATTATGGATGTTGTCATTAAAAAATAAAAATAAATTTAAACACTTATTTGCACATACTTCCTGCTTGCCAGTCTTTATATCCTTCATATCATTTTGCTCTACATTTTTCTCCACCAAACACATCATTGCATTGCTTCTAAATTTAAATTTGGACAAGGTCTCAAGACATAAGCAGAACAGTCAGAATATCACACAAACTGCCTGTAGCCCAGTTCCTGACAAAGACCTCTTTCCTCTATGAAATCTCCTAAGATTGGCCCCACAGGTAACACCTCTCTTTGCATTTTAGTCTTTTAAACTCTCATCAGAAAGGCCCACTAAGATCTGCTTATCAAAACTTTCAAGGGTTTTTCTAGTCCAAAGTTCTGAATTCCTTCCATATTCCCCCTGAAATCCATTTCCAAAAGACTAAAAATCACATGGTTGGGGGATGGAGATATTGCTTAATGGTAGTGCACTTGCATGCAAAGGCTAAGGACAGAGGTTCAATACATCACTACCTACATAAGCCAGATTCATAAGGTGGTGCATGCACATGGAGTTCATTTGCAGTGGTTAGAGGTCCTTGCCTGGTCACATATATAGTTAAAAACTAAAATTTTTAGCCGGGCGTGGTGGCTCATGCCTTTAATCCCAGCACTCGGGAGGCAGAGGCAGGAGGATCACCATGAGTTCAAGGCCACCCTGAGACTACATTGTGAATTCCAGGTCAGCCTGGGCTAGAGTGAGACCCTACCTCAAAAAAACAAAAACAAAAAACTAAAATTTTTTAAAGTTGCAGGGTTAAGCTTTTATAGCATCAGTCCCCCATCTTAGTAATGACTTTCTGTAGTATTTACCTTCTTGATTCAAAGTAGCTTATGAAAAGAAAGGGTTTATTTTCAGCTGATAGTTTTGAAAGGAAGCTTCTTCATGATGGAGAAAACACGTCAAGAACAAGCAGTTAGTCATAACATCTTCACCTCAGTAGAGCAGTAGAGAGTATGAGCTTTGAATACCCAATGTGCCTGAAGCAATTAACATCAAGATTGGCACCTAGTAACACACTTCCTCCACCTTCCACAAAGGCTCCACTACTTGAAGATAAGATTCTTAAGTAATGAGAAACCTGAGCATATGATAGCTATGAAACAAACTGGGATTATATAACCCACTATGCCTAGCCCTAAACAAACATAATTATCTAAGAAAATTATAGTTGGTATAAAAGTAGCCATCAATTAAGAAAGTGTTCAATGGGCTGGAGACATGGTTTAGCAGTTAAGGTACTTGCATGCAAACCTACAGACCCAGGTTCAGTTCCCCAGCACCCACATAAGCCAGATGCACAACATGGAACATGTGACTAGAGTTCACTTGCAGTGCCTAGAGACCCTGTCATTCCCATTCTCACTTTCTCTTTTTCCATCTCCCTTCCTCCCTCTCACTCTCAAATAAATACTTAGCTAATATCTAAACTTAAAAAGCAAATTAAACATATGATTAATCTACAAAGTTATAGATGAGATAATGTTAACATGAGTAATAAGAATTTATTTCTCCTTGCATTAGTGTATATCAAATGAAATACTCACTGGTAGTTAAAAATAGGTAAGTTATAATTCCATAATAAACACACCTTCATTATTTAGGCTACACCAACACAGGAACATGACCAAAAGGAAATAGTAAAAGAAGTAACAGGAGACAAGAAACTTTTATATTCCAAGCACTTCCAGGTAGAGGTAGTATTGATGGCTATGAGTTTGTGGCCAGTCTGGTAACAGAGTGAATTACTGATGAGACTGGACTAGAGCGAGACTCTATATTCAAAAATTAAGAAACTATCTCTATCATTAATATTATTAGAGACATTACCTATTCATTGACCCATGTTAAAGAACTGCAGTAACCTAATTATGCAAAGGTACCATAATCATTTGTCCCTTAAACAGGGACCTGTATGAATGACAAAATGGGGAAGTAATTGTCTTTTACTTCCAAACAGTGAAATTAACTTCCCAGTGAAGAGTCTGGAATAAATAGTTGAGAATACCTTCTGGAGCTAAAACTTTTTAAGTAACTTCCAAAATTTTATTTGTTTATTTATTTTTGGTTTTTCAAGGTAGGGTCTCACACTAGCTCAGGCTGACCTAGAATTCACTATGTAGTTTCAGGGTGGCCTTGAACTAACAGCAGTCCTCCTACCTCTGCTTCCCAAATTCTGGGATTAAAGGCATGTGCCACCACACCTGGCTCATTACCAAAACTTTAACCTCATGGACTAAACAATAAAAATCAGAATCAATAATTTTGGTTGAAGTGACCTTTGGATAACAAAAACTCCTCTGAATGAATTTAACAAATTTATTAATATGATAAATTAACCCAATAAAATAACCCTATGGATAGTAACCCTATGGATAACAGCACTAGTCCATTCTAGAATTCAGCAATAGGGTTTATGACATCAAGGTTGGATTAGAGCACCCTGAAGGCCAGCAACACTTAGGGTGTATTTTTCTTTTATTTATTTATTTATTTATTTTTTGGTTCATTGTTATTTATTTGAGAGTGACAGAGAGAGAAAGAGTCAGAGAGAGAGAGACGGAGAGAGAAAGAGAGAGAATGGGTGCGCCAGGGCTTCCAGCCACTGCCAACGAACTCCAGACATGTGCGCCCCCCTTGTGCATCTGGCTAACGTGGGTCCTGGAGAATTGAGCCTCGAACCAGGGTCCTTAGGCTTCAAAGGCAAGAGCTTAACCACTAAACCATCCCTCCAGCCCTTAGGGTGTATTTTTCAATGATTAAAGTCCTACTTGATCTGAGTTCAGACTGGAGTAATCCAACTTGGTTTCTATCTACTAGCAATTCTTCTTGCCATGATGAAGCTTCCTAACCCTTTCAAGACTCAGACTGTAAGCCAAACAAAACACTTTCCCGAACTGGGCATGGTGGCACATGCCTTTAAACCCAGCACTTGGGAGGCAGAGGTAGGAGGATCACTGTGAGTTCGAGGCCATCCTGAGACTACATAGTGAATTCTAGGTCAGCATGGACCAGAGTGAGACCCTATCTCAAAAAAAAAAAAAAAAAAAAAATTGTCCTCCCATCAGCTGCTTGTGGTCAGGTGTTCTGTCCCAGCAATAAGAAAGTAACCACAACAAACCTGTTCAAGAACTTGACTTGTTAAGGTGGTAGAAACAGTAATTGCATAACATTTAAAGCTTAATTTTCAGTAGTTCAATTCTTCTCATTAACATGAATACATCTAATTAATACCATAGTACTATTTATCTCAATCACCAACATAAACTACTGAAATATATACAACTGCAAAAAGGGTCAAATGTTGTCAAACCATATGGCTTCTCCAACCATATTCTTATGCTGTAACTTATTGATTAAAGAACTCCTTCACCAAAACTCCCTATTTAGTCCCTTATTTATAGTAGCCACAACCCTAGCTTTAATTCCAGACTTAGTTTATGGATCCTATTACCCATGCCCCAGCCACTTTCAGACATAAGTCTAGGAATTGTATCCATCTTGGCTACATGAAGTCTATCACCATATTCCATTCTATCATCATCAAACTCTAAACTGCACTCATTGAAGCACTTCAGCTGTAGCCCTGTCAATCTCATGTGAAGTGTCACCAGCGATCACCGTACTCTCAGTTCTCCTGTTTCATGGTCATTTACTCGGTCCTCACTAACTCAAACACAAGAATAAATGTGACTGAGTTTACCCACCAGACCCTAAGCTATAATGCCCTATCTGATCTGAGGGATGTCTGAAGTAGTGTCTGGTTTTGATGTAGAATGTATTTCAGGCCCATTAACAGTATTTTTATAGCTGAATATATAAATATTATTCTTATAAATGTCCTAACTACTACTATCTTCCTAGGCACTTTTACAACTCCCTTATTCAAAAATGATTAATCTTAGATTTCATAATTAAAACATTAATCTTGTCACTTCTATTTTTACGAATTTGAGCATCATACCCATGATTCCAGTATGATGAATTAAAATTATTATGAAATATATGCCCCTAGCATTAACCCTTTGAATATGACATGTACTGTTACCTATTACAACATTTTATAATACCCCTTATATACAGAAATATGTCTGAAAAAGAAGAGTCATTTTGCATAGCCCATGGTGGCACATGCCTTTAATCCCAGCAGTACAGAGATTTAACATGGTGGGTCACCATGTGTTTGAGGCCAGCCTGAGCAACAGTGACACTTTGCCTCGATAATAAAAACAAAGATACTTTCATAGAGGAAATCACAGATTAAGCCTTTTTATTTCTACAATGTTAAGATTTGAACTGATTCTTAAATATATCTGCACTGCAAAGTCCACTATATCATAAGTAAAATCAGATAATTAAGCTGGGAGGCCCATCCACTGAAAATGTTCGTTTATATCCTTCCTGTACAAAGAAAAAAAAGTTTGGAGTAATGCCTATTATAATAACAGTAATCTCGGGGTCCATAATAACTATCTTTAGGACTCATGTTTTAGTTATATGAGCAGGCCTTGAAATGCACAACGTATTAATTATCCAATTCTAACTAAAATAGCAAATTCCCACTCCACATTACTAAGCAGCCACCTCAATCCTTCTCTTACCAACCACTTGAGTCAAGTTTATATATTCAAGGCCAGGGACTTTTACATAAATCAGACAATGAAATTACACGCTTGCTCCTAACATTACCACTAGTAATGAGACAAGGCCTGTCCCCACTCCACTTCTGAAAACCAGAAGTACTCAAGAGGTATCATTAACATCTGTAGAACTATTATCAGCATCACTGAAACTAATACCCTCTGAGCCATACCATTTATCTAAACTTTTTGGTGGCTGAGGAGGACTAAATCAAACACAGTCACAAAAAATCCTAGTTTATACATCTAAAGTTCACATACAATAAATAATAGCCATCATTTTAGAATCTGTCTATTATACTCATTGACTTCTTTATTAACGCCAGTAATTTTTATACTTAACATTAATTTCACCTTTACTATTGTGTCTCCATCCCACATATGCAACAAATCAAGAATTATAGTAATCTCTTCATTAATTTTATCAGTGGGTAGATTTCAGCCATTGACAGGATGACAGAAAAGTCTCATAATAATACTATTAACTAATCTCATGTTATCAATTATCCTTGTATCTGCAGCACTCCGACTTCGTCAAGTCCCTGAGTGCATATTCATCAGGAGGTCGCACCGCCCTAATTATTGCACAGTTACAATGTAGGGACCATTAAGCACCTTAGGACACGGCCCCCAAACCAGCTCTAATAACGCCCCAACTGGATTGACATCCACCACTCTACCTGAGCCTCTGCTTCTAGAAGCCTCGGCCTGGCCCCCGCTTCCCAGGGCACCGACTGGACGCAGAAGGACTCAGACCTGTGCTCGGCTCCCTCCGGGTCTGCAGAGAACCGGGGTCTTGACCAGGCGCCGGCCTGGAGGTCTGGACGCCCGCGGACGGACGCGGGGCCCGAGCCGGCCCAGCCCTGGGAGCTGCGCGCACCTGTGAGGAGCTAAAGCTCCGCGGGGTCCAGCCTGTGTCCATGCGTCCCTCTGCTGTCTCCCGAGGGCTGAGGCCGCAGACAGCGCGGGGTCCACTCAGCCTCCTTCGGCCTCGGGCGCTGCCCGCCGGCTCAGGTCCGGTCCGCGGGCGCCGCTCCTGCCCTGGGCGGAGCCTCCGTCTCCACAGCGACGACAGACGCGGAGCCGCCGCGCCGCCCAGGCGATGACCTCATAGTGCACGCAATGCGCTGTGCGCATGTGCGGCCGCCTATGAATGAAAGATGAGTAGAAATTATTACCTTGTGTTGTTGATATTCATCACCTTTTTTCTTAAAATAGAAATAAAAATATGTATCAATATGCATAGTGATTAAATAATCTCATGCCATCTCACTCAGAAATGGTAAATGCAATCATGCTCCTCCCTCATTTTGGTAATGGAAAATTTCAGTACTGCTATTTTATCTAACTGATGTGATTGTGTTGTCTGCATTAAGAAAATTCATAGTAAACTGCTTCTGAAATGCATAAATCTACAGTTCAAGTACTCCAGAAATTCAAAGTAATGGCAACAGTCTCACAATTATTTACAAGTTTTAGATTCATACATAACACTGTCCTATACTTAATTTTTGATAAAATATAATTCCTAGTAAAAAAAGAAGTAGTGAACTTGAGCACACAGCCAAAGCAAGGTATAATGTAAATTCTACATTACTCCATAGAACTATTCTGGGAGAATATAATTTTTTTTTTGTTTTGTAATCATTGTCAAATTGAGCTACGATCATGATTTCATGTAAGAATCCTGAGTGAAATGGAAATACACTATTTCATCATTACACATATTTAATGATTTCCGTTTTTATTTTTGGACTCTAGTAATGGATATCAAAAACATGAGATAGGGGACTTCCGGCCAAGATGGCAACCGCCTAGCTGTGCTGCAAATCCCAGGGAAAGAAAGGCAAGATATTAAGGGTTCATTGGAGCTTTTACGGGAGAGAAATCTCCACTAGATTGTCAGTGGGAGGGCACAGAGGCGGGAGAAGCAGGGAATCGTGGATCCCCTCACAGAAGGGTAGCCCACACCTCCCACCAAATGACCGCCGTGTCCACCACACCACCACTGCTGCCGGCACCACCGCTGCTGCCGCCGCACGCCTATCGATCCCTGCGTGTGGAAGCTTAGACTGCTCCCCACACTCACCCACTCGCCCACTTACTGAGCGAGCCCAGTCCCACAGCAACTGCCACACGAGCTCAGACTGTGTCTCTCCCTTGTGCCAGCTCAGGTCCAACCCCCTACCTGTCTGCCACGCCAGCCTTCCACCATTGTCCTGTGGCGGGGGAGCGCAGACTGCTTCCGGGTCCCAGTGTTCCCAGCCAGAGTTCGGGCTGCTTCAGTGCTTGGTGCCTCAGTGTCACTCCTAGCTCAAACGCAGGCAGCATTGGCACATTACCACTTGAGAATTCAGGCAACATTGGCGGCCCTGCCAGGCAGTAGATAGGTGGCTTTGGCAACTGACAGCCAAAGCCCATGCTGCTTGGCAACTGCCCCAGGCTGCCTCAAATTCCCATTGTGCTTGAGCCCAGGCTGACACGCCAACCTACGTGCCCATACACTGCCATGGGCAGACCATAGCGTGAAAGAAATAACATGAAAAATCGAATGCAAGAAAATCCAGTTAGATCACTGAGTCCTACAATGAATACATCTAACCAAAACATAGAAGAGCCATTAAAATCAGAACACCAAATTGAAGCTATGAGCAATGCAACCCTGACCAACCTACTGGTAGAATTTGCAGGAAAGCAACAAAGGACCGATAATCCTGTGGATGGTGCCATCTCTAAACAGGAACTAATAGATAAGAAATTGGAAAGAGTTCAAAGAGAGTTAAGAGATTTGAGGGAGATTGAAAAAAAAGAAGACTTTAAAAATCAGCTGGCCATGCTAAATGAAGACATAAAGAAATGCAAGGATGAATTCCAAGAATCATCAAGAAAATCAGAAAATGATGTGAAAAGGGAGCTTGACAGAGGGATGGAAATTATACATAGAAAAGTAATAGAAAATGCAAACTTAATTGAACAAATCCAAAACTCTCTAGAAGCTCTCAAGAATAGAGTCAGCCATGTGGAGGATAGATACTCTGATCTGGAACACAAGATGGAAGAATCAGTTCGAGAGTTCAAAAGTTTCAGTAAGTTCAAAAGTCTCTGTGAACAGAACATGAGGGAATTGTGGGATACCCTTCAATGTCCTAATATCAGGATCATTGGAATACCAGAAGGAGAAGAAATTCAGACCAAACGCATGGAGAACTTATTTAACAAAATAATTGAACAAAACTTCCCCGGTCTCTTAAAAGAAAGGCCCATCAAGATACAAGAAGCCAACAGAACTACAAACATACTGGACCAAAGGAGAAACTCTCCAAGACATATTGTCATTAAGACTCTAAACATTGACACCAAAGAGAAAATCCTAAAAGCAGCTAGGAAAAACAGCACACCACTTTCAAAGGTAACCCCATCAGAATTACTTCAGACTTCTCAAGGGAAACCCTGAAAGCTAGAAGGGCCTGGAATGAAACACTGCAAAGTCTAAGAACCTATGGCTCCCAACTCAAACTACTCTACCCAGCAAAAGTATTCCTCATAATAGATGGTGAAAGAAAAACATTCCACCACAAAACTCAGCTTTACAATTATATGAGCACAAAACAAAACCCACAGAAAGTATTACAGGAAATTCTCCACAGAGCAGAAACAAAAAATCAAACACAATTGCCTACAAGAAGCAGATCACAATAACCAAACTCAGAGTAGGCACAAAAAACTTCAAAGTCCATGAAAACACCAACCCACATTTACCATCAAAATATGGCAGGGATCAAATCAAATCTCACAGTCATTACCCTAAATATTAATGGCCTTAATTCACCCATCAAGAGACACAAGCTAACAGGATGGATCAAAAAATTAGACCCTTCAATCTGTTGCCTTCAAGCAACCCACCTCACCACTAAAGACAGACAGGGTGAAAGGGTAGAAAACACTATTCCAAGCAAATGGGAATAAGAAACAAGCAGGCAGAACTTCTGGTCAAGATGGTGGCATAGGAACCATGCCAAAGCAGCCTAGGGGAGAAAAAGCCAAAGAAAACCCAGCAAAATACACACCGTTACTAAAAAGGGAGGTGTATAAGAGATTAAAACTACAGCAGAGAAGTAGGAGAGATCCAGAGCATCCAGGGCCCACACGGGCAGGCCGAAGCACCTCCAGCAGGAGCGGATTGGGCTCCAGCAGCGGAAGTGGAAGCGGCGGTGGAAGCCGTGACTCCAGCTCCAACAGCAACATCAGTGGCTCTGGCACCGGCTACAGCGTCTTCAGCGATGGCGAATCCAGCAGCGGCAGCTCCAGCGGCTTCAGTGGCAGCAGATCCAGCAGCGGCAGCTCCATCAGATCAGCAGCAGAGGACTCAGCAGCGGCAGCTCCAGCGGCAGCAGCGACAGATCCAGCAGCGCCAGTTCCTGGGGCAGCAGCGGCGGATCCAGAAGCAGCAGCTCCAGCGGCAGCAGCGGTGGATCCAGCAGCAGTGGTGCCTATCTGCAGGGCCACAGTTGCCAGGCTTGGTTTGCCCCACAGGAAAAGCCAGTGCCCAGTTCCAGAAAACTGAACACTGGCGCAACGTCCCAGCCAGCAACTTGACTGACACCAAAAGCATCCAAAAAGGTAACTGGGATTGAACCAGGGAAGGGTCTCACTTGGTCACAGGCTGAGTTGGACCCCTCAACAGAGCAGAAATCTTAACCTCTTTGTTGATAGAGGATCTGGTTCTTATAATACCTAGTCTTGCATAAATACTTGGTGCTCTTTTTGACTGAATGTGTACAGGGTTTAGTTAAATTTTAGAATCTACCTGTATTTTACTCCACTCAACCTACTTGAATACTCCTATAGCAGGCAAACTCAACTGCTAGGAACACTTGTCTAGATACTCGGAGAGGGTTAAGAGCCACACCTAATATCTTAATCTCCTACATTGAAGATATACAACATCAGATCAATTGTTACAGGTAAGAATACCCAGATAACTGGAAAATCTAAGCACTAACTTAATCCAAGATGCAAATATATATACATTATAACACAAGAAACACCAAAAACCAACCCAATATCAATCCACCAAAAAGTATCAATGCATAAGAAATGGCCTCCAAAAAGGTAAGGGTTATCTCATTTGTCCTGGTGCTAACTTACTCTCCGTTGGAGAATCTGCTTCTCTTTTTCAGATAGATGTAGATCCTAAGGAGAGAGCCACCCCATTATACCTCAAAAGGGCCCCAGCTGAAACTAAGAAAAATTGGAGAAACAAGCAAGGTGGCTGTTTTCCTGATGAACCGGATACCAGCACAAGGGGGAAGGAGATCAGCACAGAGAAAAATCAACTCCTACCAAATCAGAGAGCCAGAGCCTCAGAGGCTCCCAACACTTCATCACTGAAGCAGACCAAAAATGAACCCAACATAGCTCAGGGAAATTTTGCGGAAGAGGGGGCGGAAAGAATGTCAGAGTCACATGTTGGGTCATGATATGCAGAAACATTTATCTTACCCATAACTGTGGACTAACTCCACAATGCATGACCCGTATACCTCAAAAAGGAGGGGCCAAGGGGAGGGGGTAGGTCACGGATGAGCCTAATAATGGTACCAAACTGACTGTATTTGCTGAATACAGAACTGACTAATAAAGAAAAAAAAAATTAAAAAAAAATGACCTCCAGTGAAAAAGAGTTAGAGGAAATACCTAAGATTTCTAAAGAATGATTGTAAATATGTTCAATGAACTCAAAGAAGAAATCAAAGGAAACAAAGAAGACACAGGACACCAATTTAACGAAATAAGTCAATACAAGACATAAATAAGGAAATAGAAATAATAAAGAAAAACCAGTCAGAATTACTAGCAATGAAGAACACAGTTAATGAAATAAAAAAACTATGTATAAAATCTCACCAGTAGAACAGATGAAGGAGAGGACAGAATATCTAAGCTAGAGAACAGGTGGCAGATCTAATACAATCCAACAAAGAGAAAGACAAACTCATAGAAAAGTATGAATGGGAATTTCAAGATATTTGGGACACTATGAAAAGATCAAACATAAGAATTCAGGGCATAGTAGAAGGAGAAGAATTTCACTCCAAAGGCATAGTAGGCATCTTCAGCAAAATCAAAGAAGAAAACTTCCCCCAAATTGGGAAAGAGGTGCCAATGCAGATACAGGAAGCCTTTAGAACACCAGCCAGACAAAACCTGGAAAGAACCTCTCCTCACCATATTATAATCAAACTACCAAACACACAATCCAAAGAAAACATATTGAAAGCAGTTAGAGAGAAAAATCAAGTTACCTACAAAGGCAAGCCCAGCAGGATCACAGCAGATTACTCAACACAAACTTTCAAAGCCAGAAGGGCTTAGAGTGATGTATCCCAAGTTCTGAAAGATAACAACTGTCAACCAAGGTTACTTTATCCTGCAAAATTATCCATTCAAATAGACGGAGAAATAAGGACATTCCATGACAAAAGCAGGATAAAGGAGTATTTGAAGACAAAACCAGCTCTACAGAAAATACTTGAAAGAATCCTCCATGCCGAAGAGAAGGAAAAACACACATATAAGGAACCTGGAAAACAACAAGCAATACTCAAATACTAGTTAACACAAGAGAGCAAAGGTAGAACCGAAACCACACACACACACACAAAAAAAATGGCAAACATAAATACACACCTTTCAATAATATCTCTTAATATCAACGGCCTCAATGCCCCAACCAAAAGACATAGGTTTGCAGATTGGGTTAAAAAGCAGTATCCTTCATTTTGTTGCCTCCAAGAAACTCACCTTTCTACAAAGGATGGACACTATCTTAGGGTGAAAGGTTGGAAAACGGTGTTTCAAGCAAATGGACCCAGAAAACAAGCAGGGGTTGCTATCCTAATATCTGACAAGTCAGACTCCAGTCCAACATTAGTCAAGAAAGATAAGGAAATTCACTTTATATTGATTAAGGGCACACTCCAACAGGAGGACATTACAATCCTAAACACATATGCACCTAACATGGGGGCTCCCAGATTCATCAAACAAACACTGTTAGAACTAAGGTCACAGATAACACCAAACACAGTGGTAGTGGGTGACTTCAACACCCCACTCTCATCAATTGACAGGTCATACCGGGAAAAATTAAACAGACAGGCATCTGGACTAAATGAGGTCATAGAAGGACTGGACCTAACAGATATATACAGGACATTTCATCCAAATGCTGCAGAATATGCATTGTTTTCACCAGCACATGGAACATTCTCTAAAATAGACCACATATTAGGACAAAAAGCAAATCTTAACAAATTCAGGAAAATTGAAATAATTCCTTGCATTCTATCTGACCACAATGGAATCATACTACAAATCAATAGCAAGAAAGGCTATAGAGCATACACAAAATCATGGAAACTAAACAATACACGACTAAATGATGAATGGGTCAATGAAGAAATCAAGAAAGAAATCAAAAAATGTATAGAGTCAAACAATAATGACAACACAACATACCAAAATCTCTGGGACACAATGAAGGCAGTTCTAAGAGGTAAATTTGTACCTTTATGTGCCTATATTAAGAAATTAGAAAAGTTGCAAGTAAACAACCTAATGCTTCACCTTAAAGCCTTGGAGAAAGAAGACAAAGGCAAACCAAAAATCAGTAGATGGGAAGAAATAATAAAGATTAGGGCAGAAATTAATGAAATAGAAACAAGCAAACAAACAAAAAAAACATTCAAAGAATTAATGAAACAAAGAGCTGGTTCTTTGAAAGGATGAACAAGATTGATAAACCCTTAACAAATCTGACCACAAGAAAAAGAGAAGAGACACAAATTAATAAAATTAGAGATGAAAAAGGTAACATCACAACAGATGGCAGAGAAATTCAAAAAATCATAGGGACATACTATAAAAGTATATACTCCACAAAGTATGAAAATCTGAAAGAAATGGATGATTTCCTTGATTTATATGACCTACCTAAATTAAATTAAGATGAGATTAATCACTTAAATAGACCTATAACAAGCATGGAGATCCTAACAGTTATCAAAAACCTCCCAACTAAAAAATGCCCAGACCCAGATGTATTCACTGCTGAATGTTACCAGACCTTCAAGGAAGAGCTAATAACATTGCTTCTTAAGCTTTTCCATGAAATAGAAAAAGAAGGAATTCTACCAAACTCCTTCTATGAAGCCAGCATCACCCTGATACCAAAACCAGGCAAAGATAGAACAAAAAAAGAAAATTACAGACCAATCTCCCTCATGAACATAGATGCAAAAATTCTCAACAAAATATTGGCAAACAGAATACAAGAATATATCAGAATGATCATTCACCCTAACCAAGTAGGCTTTATCCCAGAGATGCAGGGATGGTTCAACATATGCAAATCTATAAATGTTATACATTATATAAATGAGTTGAAGGACAAAAATCACATGATCATCTCATTAGATGCAGAGAAAGCATTGTACAAAATCCAACATCCCTTCATGATAAAAGTCCTACAGAGACTGGGAATAGAAGGAGCATATCTCAATATAATAAAGGCTATTTATGACAAGCCTACAGCCAACATACTACTAAATGAGGAAAACCTGGAAGCTTTCCCACTAAAATCAGGAACAAGACAAGAGTGTCCACTGTCCCCACTTTTATTTAATATAGTTCTGGAAGTCTTAGCCATAGCAATAAGGCAAGAGACTTGCATAAAAGGGATATAAATTGGAAAGGAAGAGGTCAAGTTATCATTATTTGCAGATGACATGATTCTATATACAAAGGACCCTAAAGACTCTACTAGCAAACTGTTAGAGCTGATAATAACCTACAGCCATGTAGCAGGATACAACATAAATACACAGAAATCAGTAGCCTTCATATATGCTAACAACAAACACACAGAGGATGAAATCAGAGAATCACTCCCATTCACAATTGCATCAATAAAAAAATAAATAAATAAAGTACCTTGGAATAAACCTAACCAAGGAAGTAAAGAATCTCTACAATGAGAACTTTAAAACACTCAAGCAAGAAATTGCCGAAGACTCTAGAAAGTGGAAAAACATCCCTTGTTCCTGGATTGGAAGAATCAATATTGTGAAAATGGCAATCTTACCCAAATCAATATACACATTTAATGCAATCCCTATCAAAATTCCAAAGGCAGTCTTCATGGAAATAGAAAAACAATCCAAAAATTCACTTGGAATCCCAAGAAACCTTGAATATCTAAAATAATCCTGAGCAACAAAAATAAGGCTGGTGGTATCACCATACCTGATTTTGACCTATACTGCAGAGCCATAGTAATAAAAACAACATGGTACTGACACAAAAGCAGACTTGTAGATCAATGGAACAGAATAGAGCACCCAAATGTAACTCCAGGTAGCTATAGCCACCTGATATTCGATAAAAGTGCCAAAAATACTCATTGGAGAAAAGACAGCCTCTTCAGCAAATGGTGTTGGGAAAACTGGATATGTATCTGTAGAAGGATGAAAATAGATTCTTCTCTCTCTCCATGCACAATGATTAAGTCCAAATGGAATAAAGACCTTAACATCATACCTGAAACTCTGAATCTGCTAGAGGAAAAAGTAGGGGAAACCCTTCAACATATTGGTCTTGGCAAAGACTTTCTGAATACAACCCCAACTGCTCAGGCAATAAAAACACAGATTAACCACTGGGAACTCATGAAATTACAAAGATTTTGCACTGCAAAGGATACTGTGAATAAAGCAAAGAGGCAACCTACAGAATGGGAAATAATCTTCGCCAGTTATATATCTGATAGAGGATTAATATCTAGGATATACAAAGCACTCAAGAAGTTAAATAATAAGGAATCAAACAAGCCAATCAAAAAATGGGCTATGGAGCTAAATAGAGAATTCCCAAAGGAAGAAATACGAATGGTATATAAGCACCTAAAAAAATGTTCTACGTCACTAGTCATCAGGGAAATGCAGATTAAACTACATTGAGATTCCATCTCACTCCTGTCAGATTGGCTACCATCATGAAAACAAATGATCATAAATGTTGGTGGGGATGTGGAAAAACAGGAACCCTTCTACATTGTTGGTGGGAATACAATCTGGTCCAGCCATTGTGGAAATCAGTGTGGAGGTTCCTAAAACAGCCAAAGATTGATTTACCATATGACCCAGCTATAGCATTCCTAGGCATATATCCAAAGGACTCATCTCATTTCCTTAGAATTACATGCTCAACCATGTTTGCTGCTGCTCAATTTAGAATAGCTGGGAAATGGAACCAGCCTAGATGTCCCTCAACTGACGAGTGCATAATGAAGATATGGCACATTTATACAATGGAGTTTTACTCAGTGGTAAAGAAAAGTGAAGGTATGAAATTTGCAGAAAATTGGATGGATCTGGAAAGGATTATGCTAAGTGAGGTAACCCAGGCCCAGAAAGCCAAGCAACAAATGTTCTCGCTCATATGTGGATCCCAGCTACAGATCATTGGGCTTCTGTTGAAGAAGGAAAAAACTCAGTAGCAGAGACCAGTAAGTTAAAAAGGAGATAGAAAGGGAAGAGAAAGAAGGGAGGAGGGCACTTATTAGGTTGGTATTGTATATATGTAAGTAGAAAGATTGAGATGGGGAGTGGATATGATGGAGAATGGAATTTCAAAGGGGAAAGTGGGGGGGAGGGTACTACCATTGGATATTTTTTATAATCATGGAAAATATTAATAAAAAGTGAGAAAATAAAAAAAGAAACAAGCAAGCATAGCTACATTAATATTGGATAAAATAGATTTCACACCAAAAATAATCAAAAAAGACAAAGAAGGCCACTTCCTACTTATCAAGGGAATGATCCATCAAGAGGATATTACAATCATAAATCTGTATGCACCAAACACAGGGGCACCACAGTTCATAAAACAAAACCTACTTGACAATAAAACAGAAATAACCACCAACACCATCATAGCTGGGAACTTTAATACACCAATATCAGGAACAGACAGATCATGCAAACAGAAACTCAACAGGGAAGTAAAAGAGCTCAACAAAACCATAGATCACTTAGACCTAACGGACATCTACAGAACTTTCCATCCCAAAACCACAGACTACACATTCTTCTCAGCAGCCCATGGAACATTCTCTAAAATAGAGAATATACTGGGTCACAAGGCCTGCCTCCACATATTTAGGAAGATTGACAGAATTCCCTGAATGATATCAGATCACAATGCTACATTGCTAGAAATCAACAACAAAAGACCCACCAAGAATCCCAAAGGCACCTGGAAACTGAACAGCACACTTTTAAACAATAAATGGGTAGTGGATGAAATAAAAAATGAAATTGCAAAATTTCTGGAATTGAATGACAATGAGAACACATTGTACCAAAACTTATGGGACACAACGAAGGCAGTCCTTAGGGGAAAATTCATAACACTCAATATCATCATAAAAAAGACAGAAAGGTCCCAAATCAATGACCTAACCATCCACCTAAAGTCACAGGAAAAACAAGAAAAATCCAACCCAAAGAGCTCCAGAAGGAAAGAAATAATAAAAATCAGAGCAGAAATCACGGAATTGGAAACCAAGGACACAATTAAGACAATTGAGAAAACAAAGTGCTGATTCTTTGAAAAAATAAACAAGATTGACAAACCCCTGGCCAATCTGATCAAGCAAAGAAAGGAGAAGCTTCAAATGAACAAAATTCAAAATGAAAAAGGAGAGATCACAACAGACATAAGTGAAATTGGGAGAATCATCAGGACTTATTTCAAAAACCTCTACTCCACAAAACTGGATAATGTGGAGGAGATGGATAAATTCATGGATGCATACCATCTACCAAAGCTAAACACAGAGCAGATTAATCACCTCAATCAACCCATCACAGTCATGGAGATTGAAAAAGTGATAAAAAAAAAAAACCTTCCAAAAAGAAGAGTCCAGGACCAGATGGCTTCTCAGTTGAATTCTATCAAACATTCATGGAAGAACTCAAACCAATTTTCCTCAAACAATTCCACATAATTGGTGAACAGGGAAAGCTACCCATCTCCTTTTATGAAGCTAGCATCACCCTAATTCCACAACCAGGCATAGTTGCCATAAGAAAAGAAAACTACTGGCCTATTTCCCTGTTGATTTTAGATGCAAAATCCTGAACAAAATCCTCGCAAACCGAATCCAACAACACATCAAAAGCATTAACCACCTTGACCAAGTGGGATTCATCCCAGGAACACAGGGGTGGTTCAATATATGGAAATATGTCAATATAATACACCACATAAACAAGGTTAGACATAAAAACGACATGATCATTTCAATTGATGTAGGAAAGGCCTTTGACAAGATTCAACATCACTTCATGTTCAAAACATTGGAGAGAATTGGCATGGTTGGTTCATATCTTAACCTAATAAAGGCAATGTACAAAGCTCCAAATGCCCAAATAATACTTAATGGAGAGAGATTGGAGGAATTCCCATTAAGATCAGAAACAAGACAGGGTTGTCCACTCTCACCTCTGCTCTTCAATATAGTACTGAAGTCCTAGCTCAAGCAATAAGACAGGAGAAGGAAATAAAAGGATACAATTTCGAAAGGAAGAAGTTAAGTTAGCTTTATTCGTTGATGACTTGATTGTATATGTAAGAGACCCAAGAGACTCCATCCCAAAACTCCTGAAGGTGATTAACTCCTATGGCAAAGTAGCAGGATACAAAATCAATGCACAAAAATCAGTAGCCTTCCTATATGGAAATGACAAAGATATAGAGAAAGAAATAAGGGACATAGTCTCATTTTCAATAGCAACAGAAAAAAATAAAATACCTTGGAATAACGTTAACCAAGGAAGTGAAAGATCTATACAACGAAAACCTAAAAAAAAAACTCAAAAAAGAAATTGAGGAGGACTTTAGAAAATGGAAAGACCTCCCATGTTCCTGGATAGGCAGAATTAACATTGTGAAGATGACAATCCTACCAAAGGCAATATACAGATTTAAGGTTATTCCAATTAAAATCCCTATAGTGTTCTACACAGAGATAGAAAAAATGATCTCAAATTTCATATGGGAAGGCAGAAGGCCTCGTATATCCTAACATATCGTCAGCAACAGACATACCTCTGGAGGCATCACCATACCTGATCTAAAGCTATATTACAAAGCCATAGTAATAAAAACAGCATGGTACTGGCAGAAAAACAGGAGTATAGACCAATGGAATAGACTTGAGGACACGGACTTTGGGTCAAGCAACTATAGCTACTTGATATTCAATAAAGGCCCTAAAAATATAAGATGGAAGAAAGACAGCATCTTCAACAAATGGTGCTGGACAAACTGGATAACCATGTGCAGGAAACTGAAACTTGATCCACACATTTCACCATGCACTACACTCAAGTCCAAATGGATCAAAGACCTCAATATAAGACCAGGAACTCCAATCCTACTGGGAGAAAATTTAGGAAGTACTTTCCATGATATAGGAATGGACAAAGACTTCCTGAACAAAACCCCAGTATCTCACGAACTTAAACCAGTCACTCAACCAATGGGATCACATGGAGCTGAAGAGTTTCTTTACAGACAAGCATACAATAAGCAAAGCCAATAGATTACCCACAGAATGGGAGAAAATATTTGCGGGTTATCCAACTGGTGGAGGCCTAATCTCTAGAATCTACAAAGAACTCAAACTCTAAACAGTAAGAAGTCAAACATCCCACTCACAAAATGGGGCAAAGAGCTGAACAGGCATTTCACAGAGGAAGAAATACAAATGGCAAACATACACTTAAGAAAATGTTCATCATCCCTAATCATCACAGAATTGAAAATTGAAACAACTATGAGATTCCACCTTACCCCAATAAGGATAGCAAACATCAAAAACTCAAATAAAAATAAATGCTGATGAGGATGTGAAGGAGGAACACTCATCCACTGTTGGTGGGAATGTAGGATGGTACAACCACTTTGGAAAGCAATCTGGAGACTTCTGAAAAAGCTGAGTATAGAGATACCAACAGACCCAGTTATTCCCTTACTGGGTCTCTACCCTGAAACCTTCAAACCACAGGCTAGAGATATTTGCTCAACCATGTTTGTAGTGGCTCAATTTGTAATAGCTAAGAGCTGGAATCAACCCAGATGTCCACCACTGGAAGAATGGATCACTAAGATGTGGTATATCTTCACAGTGGAATTCTATACCGCAGTAAGAAATAAATGACACAATGAAATTTGAGGAAAAATGGTTGAACCTGGAACAGATCATTCTCAGTGAACTTACCCAATCACAGAAAAAAAAAAAAAAAAATCGCCACATAGTCTCACACATCTACAGCACCTAACCTGAATCTTCCCAAGATACCTTATATATCCAGCAAGCATCTCCTGGACTAGACACTAGGATGGAAGGGGAGGGAGGGGAGGGCATCGAAGGGGTGGGAAACACTAATCTAGATCCAAACAGCAATGGTGCCATAAATTTCTACTTCCTATAAGACACACCAAATGGCTGATACTTCACCACGCCCTTACAGAGAACACCTGAGCCACAAGACACTGGAGAGGGTAGGATCAAGACTAACCCTAATCTTCTACATCTTCCCTCCCTCCTCTCTTCTCTCTAACTCTTGTATATTAGTTACCTTTTTCCTCATTTTCTTAGTGGGCACTGACCTGAAACTCCCAGTACCAGCATGGGGCTATCATCCACAATGAGCTTTTGATCAGAGAGACCTACAAGGTTTCCTAAAAGACAGATTTCTGTCAGAGTACTTGATGACCCACCAAAGGTTAGTGGTAAGAACCTATCGCTGAAGACACCTCATGTGGTTGACATGCAGAATAGAATGGCATGGCTGGAAGTTGGAAGAGAGTCAGTCCCCAGACAGTCAGCGTGTCTAGTTCCAGAAGTTGCTACATGGGCAACTGGGGGGAAAATGACCAATATCTGTCCAAGCAACTCATGGTCTAATCTACTTAGCAGCAAATAACTTGTTGTGATGCCCACACAAGTGCAATAGTGGCACACAGCCATGGTGGGGATCCAACTGCTCTTAATTTGGCTATCTGATCTCCTCATTGGTACAGGACCCATAGCTGGAGCTGGGAAACAATTCATAACCATATCCAAACATAAGCCCACTCGCCAATATCAAGCTACCATCGATCATGGGCTACAAGGGGGCCTATACCTATTAAGTTCTCTATTAAAAAAAGTAAGGGTTATCTCATTTGTCCTATTGCTGACTTACTCTCCATTGGAGAATCTGCTTCTCTTTTTCAGATAGATGTAGATCCTAAGGAGAGAGTCACCCCATTATACCTCAAAAGGGCCCCAGCTGAAACTAAGAAAAATTGGCAAAACAAGCAAGGGTGCTGTTTTCCTGATGAACCAGATGCCAGCACAAGGGGGAAGGAGATAAACACAGATAAAAATCAACTCCTACCAAATCAGAGAGCCAGAGCCTCAGGGGCCCCCAACACTTCATCACTGAAGCAGACCAAAAATGAACCCAACATGGCTCAGGGAAATTTTGCAGAAGAGGGGGCGGAAAGAATGTCAGAGCCACATGTTGGGTCATGATATGCAGAGACATTTATCTTACCCATAACTGTGGGCTAACCCCACAATGCTTGACCCATATACCTCAACTAGGAGGGGCCAAGGGGAGGGGGTAGGTCACAGATGACCCTAATAATGGTAGCAAACTGACTGTATTTGCTGAATACAAAACTAACTAATAAAGAAAAAAAGAAAAAAACATGAGATAATAATTTATACTCGACTTGGAATCAAGATTTCAGATTTACTTGCTTGTGTAATGTATGCAATGGAGATACCACTGTGACATTCTTAATCACTGGAAAAAAATAATCTCATATATATAAGTATATAACAACATGTTATTGACCATAGAGTTAATTCAAGGTTTAGAGTGGAGATTATCATATTATATAGACATACTTGAGTAATAGATCTCTGTATGAAAAAAACTGAAAAGTTCAGGTATCCTAATTTTTAATAGTAACTTTCAAATTTGAAGTCAATATTATTAGATTTCATAACAATATCAAGCATTAAGTATAAAATACTTGTGATTTTCAGTAACTACTGTTCTCACATAGTGTATACAGCAATGGATAAAAAGTGAAGATTAATGAAAACCCTGACAAATGCACATGTGTATTCCTAAGTGGGAAGGTTAAAGTGTTGTGACTACCATACCTTTCTCCTGTCATCTCATATTCTTCCCTGATGACGCTTCCCTCAGAACTGGAGGGTCTTTCTCTTTGGTTGCCTACATGATTTTGACGAGAAAATTAATAACTCATATATTTCCGACTTTACCAACTTGATGAATCAAATATAAGTACTAACTATTACCTTGTTTTGTTGATATCCATTACTTTCATATAAAACTGTTTTCTTTTGATATGTATGGCCTGTGAAAATATTTACAATGGAGACTTTCTAGAAAATGGCAAAAAAAGAAAAGAGATAAAACTGGAAAGAGAAATAATTTTATATGCCTAATGAAGAAATAGAAACGTATCATTTCCCTCAGAATTGGTGTATGAGGTCATTGTTAGAGCTCACTATGGTAATGGAAAGTTTCAGAGCTGCCATGCTAATTAACTTATGTGATTCTCTAGTGTCAGTTTTGAAAACAGCATTGTGGGAACTCTAAATGTAAAAGTATAAATTTATACTTGCAAGTACATCTGAATTTACACAAAGCTGTAGGAAATATCTCAAAAATATTGTCAAACTGTTAAGTACATTTAACTGACTTCCTTTTTGTTTTATTATTTATTCATTTGAGAGAGTGAGAGAAAGAGGTGGAGAAAGACAGACAGAGAGACAGAATGGTATGCCAGGGCCTCTATCCATTGCAAACAAACTCCAGATGCATGCATCACCCTGTGCATTTGGCTTACATGGGTGCTGGGTAATTGAACCTGGGTCCTTAGGCTTTGCAAGTAAGCACCTTATATGCTAAGATGTGTCTCCAGGCCCAACTTTACTTTCTTAATCACTGGAACAAAATAATCTCTAACAAATAATTTACTTATGACCCAGTGTTGACCAAACTGCAGGAGAAGTAAGGTAGGAGTAGCAATACAACAAATATCTCACACGTTACAATGTTACAGCACGTTTTTTGTTTTCTATTCCATATGATTTATTACACAAAAGTTACCCAGCATGAATTCTGCTACCTCTGCCCTGCCTACTGCTTCATATAAAAGTGATTCTCCTCAATGGCAGACCGGATGGGTTTTGAAGCCTATAGTAAGATAGTCTCATATGATACACATAGCATAGTTAATAACTAAATACAAACATGTAGAAGTATTATCTCTCCAGTAGGCAGTCTTTCATGCTGTCCTAAAAAGCAAAGCAGAATAAAATCATTTCCATAAAAATACTACACTAATCATGACTTAAACTGGGCTCTAGTGAGATAGAAGGTTCAGTCAGCAAAGTGTCATCAAGCATTAGGGCCAGTGTTTAGCTCGCCAGCCCCTATGTGATTATCAGGATGAATGGCACAAGCCTTTAGCCATGACCCTGGGAATTTGAAAGCAGGCACTTTAAATCTGCTTGCTGGCTAACTAGTTCAATCAAATCAGTGAGCCTGAAGCTCCATCAAGAAAACCTTTCTCATAGCTGAGAAAACCTTTCCCATCTGAGAAGATTGCTTAGTGGTTTAAGTGTGCTTTCTTGTAAAATCTGTTGACCCATGTTCAATTCCCAAGATACTCACATAACCCCCCCCACACACACACACACACATGCATAGGCACACAAATATGTTTTAAGTGTAAATTTGGAAGTAGTTGAAGAAGTTATTTGTGTTGACATGCAGATGCATTTTCATATCCATATTTCCCAGCCATTGGAGCATGAACACAGTCACACCGTCCATTCACGGGCAAACACAAAATAAGTTAAGATGGAATTAGTTCTTTTTATTTTAGCTTACAACATTATTCCTTTCAGTTTCAGATGTTTGCAGGCTTTTATGGGTCTGGCTAGCAACATGACTACACAGATGAAAAATATACTGATAAAAAATAAGGGGAGAGCTAGAGAGATGGCTTAATGGTTAAAGAATTTGCCCACAAAGCCAGAGGATCCATGTTCAATTCCCCCCACAGGACCCATGTTAATACAGATGCTCAAAGTGGCAGGTGCATCTAAAGTTTGTTTGCAGTGGCTCAAGGCCCTTGCATGCTCTCTCTCTCTCTCTCTCAAATAAATAAGTGAAATAAAATAAAGTAATTTTAAAAAATCAGGGAAGGGCTGGAGAGATGGTTTAGCAGTTAAGGTGCTTGCCTGCAAAGCCAAAGGACCCAGATTCGATTCCCCAGGACCCATGAAAGCCAGATGCACAAGGTGGTGCATATGTCTGGAGTTTGTTTGCAGTGGTTGCAGGCCTTGACATGCCCATTTTCTCTCATTCTGCCTGCCTTTCTCTGAAACAAAGAAATAAATATAAAATATTTTTTACATCACGGGATTATTACTAGAAGTAAGAATATTGGCAGCAATAAGATAAAGCATGATTTGTTGTCGTTTCCCATTTTAGACTAGATTGGTACATCATCTAAAATTTTTTAACTTTTTTATTTTATTTATTTGAGAGAGAAAGATTTTATATATATGTGGAGAGAGAGAGAGAGAATAGGCATGCCATGGTCTCCAGCCCCTGCAAACAAACTCCAGATGTATGTGCTGCATTGTGCATCTGGGTGATGTGGGTACTGGGGAATGAAGCCTGGGTCCTTATGCTTTGCGGAAAGTGCTTTAACTACTAAGCCATCTCTCCAGCTCACATCATTTGTTTTATTTGAAGAATTTTTATAAAGCAAAATAAGTCAGCTTGAGAAAAACCACAAGCATTTGTTTTCCTTATGTGTGGATTCTAGACTTACATATGCATAACAGGTATGAAAGTAGAAGAGGTGCTATGGAGGACGGTGAAGAAATGTGCCCAGGAGCAAGGATAAGGTCAAATAACAGTTTCAAGGGTTTTAAATGAGGTCAGTCCTGGGTGTATATGCCTTTAGTCTCATCAATCAGAAGGCTGGGGTAGAAGGAAAGCTATGAGTTAGAGACTAGTCTGGAGCTACAGAATAAGTTACAGGTCATCCTGGCCTACAGTCAGACCCTCCCTCACCTGCCCCCCAAAACAGAAACAGCCAGCCAAGGTGGTGCAGACCTTAATCATAGCACCTGGAAGACTAAGATAAGAGAATTTCTGTGAGTTTGAGGACAGCTGGGGTCTACAGAGTGAGTCCCAGCTCAGCATTGGCAAGAGACCCTACCTTAAATAAATAAGAACAACAACAACAAAAAAAAAACAGTTATAAATGAATCTGTAGCTTGTTTCAGTGGGTGGAGAATTACAGACATGCTGCATTAGACTCAGACTTTCCAGAAGCACTTTATAGTCTTAGGAAAGATGACGTGAGTTCTACAGTTGAACTTCATAAATCCTCAAGTACTGATATTCTATAATGTTTGGTTTGGGTACTGAAACATTAAATTAGAAATGCCTAGCTTGAACATTACATGGTGGAAAATATTATTGTGTGTTGGATAATAGCATTTTATATGATAGATGCCAACTGTGCTATTTGCATTTTATACATCCACCCTTGACCATACTGTTTGGTTGGAGGTAATCAGAATTCGGCATGGGATGACAGCTATCATTTTAAACTTTACTGTACTTCTGTTCAAAGTGATTTATAAGGCAAACTTTACCAATTCTTGTACCTCAGTCATTTCTGTGCATCACTTGAAACAGGTACCTTCTCTACAATGGCAGCCTTGATGGGTTTTGTAGCAGCACACTTATTTGCTGCATATGTCACACGATGCATACATAATAATTCAGGATAAAGTTATTAGCTTTGCATCAGTATATTTCTGTACTTGTTCCAGAAAACATCATAATTTCCTTCTAAATACAACACTAAGCATTAATTCCTTGTAAAAATCATAATAGGGGCCAGTGAGACAGATGGATTGGGTGGTAAAGGCCTGGCCTCACAAACATAAGGACATGAGTTTGGATTCTCAGCACCCACACAAAAGATAGGTAGAATGGCACAGGCCTTTAACCCCAGCATTGTGATGCTGGCAATAGATAATCCAAGCAGCCAAATCACTGAGCTACAGGCACAGTCAGATTCCTGTCTCAAAACACAGCATGCACAGTGAGTGGGGAAGCCATTCAACACTGACCTCTATGATCCATGCATGTCCATATGCCTGTGAACCCAGGTACACACCTGCACACATTATACAATACTCCATGCACAGAAAAGTTGTTACAATGGAATTAATTCTCATTCTCAGCTTCCAGAATCATTAGTTGGAATGTTTGCAGGTGTTTTACTCATCTGGAGGACAATATAAATGAAATATATGTTTGCTTAAGTACAAGCTCACTGAAGCTGTCTAAAGTGGGATCCCTGAAGTTTCCTCATGACTAGTTTCTGTATATCATAATTCCTTTTCTGACTCCTCTCTTAATTAAAAGTTGCTCTTTTCCTCTTCTTTAAAAAAGCAATCTCCATGTTGGTGGTTTCTGTATTTACATGGATTTTATGGATTATTTCCATACAGAATTTCTTACTATTGAGCTTTATTATCTCACACTTATAATATGTTTTGAAAGGAGGTTTCTGTGTCACTGGGAAGAAAGCTTAGTTGAAGGCACTTCATTGCAAAGCCCAGGTTCAATTCCCCAGTGCCTGCATAAAATGAAGTACACAAAATGGTGCATGCATCTGGAATTCATTTACAGATGCTGATGGCCCTGGTGTGGCTATCTTCCATCTCCCCCCCCCTCTAAAAAAAGCAAATGAAAACATTAATTTTTAATTCATTTAATATATAAAGAGAGGTTAAGAAAATGCTACCAGTAGGGTCTCTTGTTACTGCAAAGGAAATCCAAAGATGCAGCAGGTTGTGCATCTGGCCTGAGAGTGAGTCATACGAGGGAGGGATGGCAGGCCTTGCAAGCAAGCCCCTTTCCCAGCTGAGCCAACTCCCAGTCCACAGTTAGGGTTGCTGTCTCTTTCACTATTTGTCTTTCCATCCTCTCCTGAAACATTCTCAGAAGTGAATGCTTTCTTTTTTCTTGGTTGTTTGTCAGGACTGACGACCCAAAGAGCTGTTTTTATCTGTTACTACTCAAACAGGAAACAGGATTTAGCTATTCAGAGGGTTGGTGGAGGCATTGTCATTGCCTGATAACTACTGCAAGTGCACAGCTCAAGAATCATGTTGTCCATGTGAACACCCTCCCCACACTTCTGTGAATTTTCAGAGGGAGGGGCTGGAGAGATGGTTTAGTGGTTAAGTGCTTGCCTGTGAAGCCTATGGACCTTGGTTCAAGGCTCAATTCCCCAGTACCCATGTAAGCCAAATGCACAAGTGGGCGCATGCATCTGGAGTTCCTTTGCAGTGGCTATAGGCCCTGGTGTGCCCATTCTCTATTACCTCTTTCTCTCTGTGTCTGTCTGTTGCTCTAAAATAAATAAATAAAAATACACAATTTTAAAAATATATTGAGCGGGAACTTCTCTGGGAAGTCTGCTTCCACATCTCTCCACTTGGGACCTTTTTTAAAAACTTCCATGGTTTTCTAACCATCAAAAATATGCATTTGAGTTTTTTTCCTTCTTTCACTCTATTCACCCTTTCTCATTCATTATTTCCCTTTCTCACTTCCTTTTCCTTATTGTGGTTCTTGCATATAAGAACATCTTCACATGGTAATCATAACAGCTCATTTAGTGACTCTCAGTTTTATCTCCAGCTGAAGGTTGGTAACACATGGAAACATTTGGCATTTAACTTCATTCCTTCCTTAATATCCATTAAAAAGAAAATTCTCCACTGTTACTCATGTCTTAAAAAGACTCCTTTTATATTTTATTTTTTTAATAGAGAGAAGGAGGCAGATAGACAGAGAGAGAATGAGCAATCTGAGGCCTTTGGCCACTGAAAACCAAGTCCAGATGTATGAGACACCTTATGCATCTGGCTTATGTTGGTTCTGGGGAATTGAACCTGGGTCCTTTAACTTTGTAGGTAAATGCCTTAACTGCTAAGCCATCTCTACAGCCCACAATTGCTTTTAAAATGGAAAATTCACATAGGGTTTTAATAACATTAGGCACATTATATACCTGTATTTTATATAAAATTTTGTAGGCGATCTCTGAGTGCTTCCTCCGAGGATACAGTAACTTATGTAGGGTTGCAGATGAAGCAGATAAAAATGAAGTAAAATCAGTAGAAGGTAAAATTATTATTTACACATGTCTTTTATAGAAGACTTGTTTAAGGGCCAGAGAGATGACTTAGCAGTCAAGGAACCTGGCTGCAAAGTCAAATGACCGAAGTTTGATTCCTCAGGACACACATAAGCCAGATGCACAAGGTGGTTCATGCATCTGTAGTTGGTTTGCAGCAGCTGGAGACCATGGCACACCCATTGTCTCTCTATTGGCCCTTTTTTTTTTCTTTCAAATACATAAAATAAAATTTAAAAGCAATTGTACATAAGGTAAAGGAGAATATTGAAAATTCAGACTAGTTCATAACCACTCTATATAGTCTCCAGTTCAAGCCAATATTTTCCCTTTGTCTGTCTACTAACCCTGTGAACTGAGCACATAAACCTGGAGCATGCACATTCTCGGGCAAGATACTTCCTTACTCATATGCATATCTCATAAGAGGACATAACACCTGTATCCACACCAAATAGACAAGATGACTTTTGACTAGTAAAGATAAACAGATTCTCATAATGATACTATAACCTGGCAGATACTTAAAATACTTCTGATGGGTGCCATAGTTTTAATGTTTAAATAGGATACATGGCTTGGAAATAAATTTTCTGGGTATAATTTACTGAATGTAAATAAAACATTTAAAAAACATTAGAAAATCAAATAATTGACAGGACATGTACCTAATTTGATGAAGTTATATGTAAAATGCAATGTAAAATTCTGGGGTCTGGAGGGTTGAAGTTCTTAAAATTCCTGAGCTGAATTTGTTTTACTATGATAGAAGGACTGCTTGATACATTTGGCAAACTGGGTTCAATCTTCAACATTGACAAATAAAGTCCTCAGATTAAAAATCCCTCAAATACTGCCCATTATATTATAGTGCCCATTTTGCTTCGTTCATGCCTGACACAGTGGACTATGTATAGCTAACCGTAAAGTACCTACTTGCTGTACAAATTAAACATAATTATTTGGAACTGCAGTTTAATGTTTACTAGCACATTAACATAGACACTTACACATTACATCGGCCTTTAACAGCATAATAAAATACAACACATCTAAATCATCTTTATTCTGAATGTTAATACCATTTTTATTAAGCAACCCCAACATTGTGGCATTGTGTGTGTGTGTGTGTGAGAGAGAGAGAGAGAGAGAGAGAGAGAGACAGAGAGAGAGAGAGACAGAGAGAGAGAATTGGTACACCAGGGCTTCCATCCACTGCAATAGAACTCCAGATGTTTGTGTCCCCTTGTGCACATGTGTGTCCTTGTATGCTTACCTCACTTTGTATCTGGCTTATGTGGTGCCTAGAGAACCAAACATGAGTCTTAGGCTTCATAGGCAAGCACCTTCATTGCTAAACCATGTCACCAGCTCATTAATATCTTTTTTGTAAAAGGAATTTCATTACGTCTTCTGAGTCAGACCTTACCACTTATTTTAACCTGTTTCTGAAGTGGCAGATAGATAGCTTCACTATTAGGCACTTGGATAAATGAAGGTAACTACTACTTGGATATATTACATTAATTTAATATCATGTCTGTCTGAAGAATTGCAGCATGGGCACATACACGTGCATACACTACACACTACATATATGCCACACAATACTACACATACATACATACAAACAAGGATGGCAAACATATTATGATGTTCAATTTTTATTTGTACTTTTTTAATGTATGTACTTGCCACAGAGTATGTATGTGGATATTTGTGTTTGGTTGTGTATTACTGCCAGAGCACTGCCTCAGGTGTTTCCCTTAGAATTACAATGGACCTCTTAGAGGCAGGGTCTGTTGTTAGCCTGGAATTCATCAATTAGGTGAGACTTGGCTGTCCAGCCAACCGCAGGTATCCTCCTGTCTCTCTCTTCCCAACACTGGGATTCTAGGACTGCATTGAGATGCTAGCCATTGTATGTGGGCCTGGGATCAAACTGACGGTCCTCACACTTGTGAGGCCAGCACTATGGCCACTGAATGATCTCAGTTATCTGTACATAACACAGCATTTCAGAAGGAAAAATCAGTTGCCTTTCTGTATACAAAGGACAAAGACACAGAAAAAATTAGCTACACTGTCTCATTTTCAATAACAACAAAAATAAAATAATGGAATAACACTAACCAAAGATGTGAAAGACATATATAATAAAAAAAAACCACTCAAAAGAGAACTTGAGGATGACTATAAAAGACAGAAAGACCTTCTATGCTCCTGGATAGGCAGAATTAAAATTGTGAAAATGGCAATCCTACCAAAACCAATATACAGATGTAATGCAATAACAACAAAAATCCCAGCATCATTCTTCACAGAGATAGAAAAAAAATGATCTCAATATTCATATGGAATTGCAGCAGACCTCAGATATCTAAGCATACCCTGAGCAAAAGAAACACCTCTGCAGGCATCACCATACCTGATCTAGAGCCATAGTAAAAAAAAAAAAAAAAAACAGTATGGTACTCACATAAAAGCAGGCATATCGACCAATGGAACTGAGTTGAAGACACGGTCAAGTAACTGCAGCTACTTCATCTTCAACAAAGGCCCCAATAACATAGACTAGAGAAAAGACAGCATCCTGAACAATGGTGTTGGACAAAGTGAATAACAATCTGCAGAAAAATGAAACTAGACCCACATATCTCTCTATGCACATAAATCAAGTCCAAATGGAATAAAAACCTCAATATAAGACCTGAAACTCTTCTACTACTAGAAGAAAAAATACTAGGAACTCTCCATGATATAGCAGTGGGCAAAGACTTCCTGAACAAAATCGCAGTGGCTCAGGAACTTAATCACTTAACCAATAGGATCTCATTAAGCTGAAAAGTTTTTGCACAGACAAGCAAAGCCAATAGATTACCCACAGAATGGGAGAAATTTTTTGTCAGCTATACAACTGACAGAGACCTAATATATAGAATGTACAGAGAACTCAAAAATCTAAACAATAAAAGAAAATCAAACAACCCGCTCACAAAAGGGGGCAGAGAACTGAATAGGGAGTTCTCAGAGGAAGAAATACAAATGGCAAGCACACACTTAAGAAAATGTTCATCATCCCTATTCATCAGGGAAATCCAAATTAAAACAACTATGAGATTCCACCTTACCCCAGTAAGGATAGCAAACATTAAAAAATCAAATGAAAATAAACATTGGCAAGAATGTGGAGAAATAGAAACACTCATTCACTGTTTGTGGGAATGTAAGCTGGTACAACCACCATGGAAAGCAATATGGAGACTCCTGAAAAGGATAAATATAGAGTTACCAACAGACCATTATTCCTTTACTGGGCATTTGCCCTAAAAGCTCCACATCTCGGTTCAGAGATATTTCCTCAACAATTTTTATAGCTGCTCAATTCATAATAGTGAAGAACTGAAATCAATCCAGGTGTACATGATTGGACAAATGGATAACCAATATCTACATGATGGAATTCTACTTAGAAAAAAAGTGACCCAACATGTGTTTTTTACATACTAAGTATATCCAAAACTAACAAAAGTAAAATTTTTTTAAAGTCATTATCTCATAGGAAACCATTCTTTTGCTTCAAGAGGAATCTATGCAAATTATTTAAGACAGCTCTGTCCCGTTGCAGCTCAACACTGATTATATGGTCTACTGCTATTACTAATACTATCTATACAAACTAAGTTCTTTTTTAATTTTTTTGGTTTTTATTTTTATTTATTTATTTGAGAATGACAGACAGAGAGAAAGAGGCAAATAGAGAGAAGAGAGAGAATTGCTGCTCCAGGACCTCCAGCAATTGCAAGCGAACTCCAGATGCATGCGCCCCCTTATGCATCTAGCTAACGTGGGTCCTGGGGAATCAAGCCTCAGACTGGGGTCTGCAGACTTCACAGGCAAGCGGTTAACCACTATGCCATCTCTTTAGCCCACAAACTAATTTTTTTCTTCTCTTTGCAGCTCAATATTTCTAATTCTAATTACTGTTATTACTACTTAAACAGAATTTTCAGTGAGGCAATGTGCTTGTATCTACTTTGCAGATGTTTTAAATATTATCCGTTTCAAGGAGCCTAAAGGGTTCTTTTTAAAAATTCCTAAGCTTGCTAAACTATAAAAACAAGCATGAAGTTTTTAACGAGAGTAGAATGTTCAGGCTACACAATAGGTATTCAATTTATGTCTGGTGAATAAACAGAACATGGTAATAGATAAGGATATTTGGGGATAGAAAATTCATAGAAAACTTCTTCAAAGTAAACCATGTAAACCAAAGTAAATCATATATATTTGATATATTTTATTTTCACAGGGACACATCTTCAGTTTAAGTGATTAATCTGAATTTATTAGACATGTGTAACAAATCCTTGTAATAAAAGAATACACTTGTAAGAAAATATAAATAATAAAATCTGTGAGCATAAATAAAAACTACATTTCAAAGGGAAATGTGATATGTTAATGCAATGCAGGAAATTTGATGAAATCCAGAAATTCTCTATGCAAGAATCATACCCATGTTTACCCAGAGTAGTTTTTAATTATAAACTTTCGTGAGATCTTTTATATGCACTTCTTGTAGAAATCAGAGCTAAGGAAAATAAAAAGTACAAGTACATGTGGGACTATGACCAAAACTAAGCGTGTGTTAAATCAGAAATCATGATGATGATTTTCTACTTTGATGAGTTTTGAATCTTCTCAGTATCTACTTCCATCTACATAGAGAAGTTTTTCTGGCTAGAGGTGAGTGCAGCACTCATATACAATGGGCCACTTCCTCTGCAAGAGCTCTGCATGCAAGAAGACTTCTAACATGTCCTCCAAGGCTCAGGGTACATTATAGAAGAGGAGGCAGAAAGAATATAAGAGCCACAGGTTGAGAAGGGTACTGTGTGACACTGTCCTTCTGACATGAACCAACTGGTGCACTCATGACTGCACACTGATTACTGATTTCCCCACCAGACTTACACTGTACTGAGCTATAAAGGTTTTGACATGGAGGAAGTAGGAGGACCAAAGGATGAGTCAACAAAATGGAGGAAGGACTACCCTGAAAGAAAAGGGTCCTCAGTGCAATAGGGGCTGAGGAGAGAGGGCAAAAGAGGATAATGCTATGGGGACACAATTAAATTACAGTATATTTTTATTTTAAAATTCCCAACAATTTTTAAGCCCTCAAACTTCTGAGGAGAATGTGTGGAATTAAGACAAAATACGTTTTTATCAATAAAATCAGTTAGAAATAAAAAGACAGTATGAAAGTCATGCTACTGTAAATAGAACTGGACATTTCTAAATAATAATTTTAAAAAAACGTCACCTCTTGGGCAAAACTAGCATCACCCTCAGAGCGCACTGGGCACTGCCTGCCCTAGCACTGGCTGTTAACGGCCGTTGCTGGCAGGACAGTGAGCCTGAGCCACGCTTTGCTCCCAGGATGACAACACTGACGGGAATGGATATGACCATAAGTAGTAACGCAGCACCAGGACTCGGCAATTCTGCACAGGAAGTGGACTGAACTCTGCCTGAAGCTGGGACAAAAAGGATGGAAAAGCCGGATGAGTTTGTGGTTTGGGAGTGTGGAAGCACTGAAGAAACTGACGTCAACAAGGCCCTTGGAGAGCAGTAAGGGCAGGATAAACCACCTCGTGGTGGTAATGGACACGTGATCAAGGGGACCTCATGTGTGGGAAGCAAAGAGAATTTGGGAAACTTAGACGCGAACATGATCCTGACTAAAGTAATGTGAAGTATTTGGGGAAAGGTGAAGATTAGGAGGAATGAGGAGTGGGAGGGGCCAGCAATAGCTTCAGCAGTGATGGACCCAACTTCCCACTTCAGTTTACTGGAAAGTTGCCTCACTACAAAACAGGTATAGCTGGATGAGCACTGATATAAAATACGGTCTGAATTTTATGTGAAAATCGTTTAGTCAGGAGGACGGTGCACTCTAGGATTATTTCTCTCATATGCATTTGTACTCTTCAATGTATATAGCATGACTTAAAATGTGTACATTGAATATAGAATGCTGTGTGTATGCAATGTGACATGGAAAGCAGATAAAATATTGTAAAAAACATTGCGATTTGTTGCTGCTCAAAGAGAAGATATGGACTCCAGAACCCTCCCAGGTGTGCTGGTCTCAAGCAGGTGCTGAGGCTCCTGCAGCTGGAAAGCAGTCAGGCCCTCCCTTCTCCTCTCCTTCCCCTCAGGCACTTCCTGAAGGTAGCACTTCTCCCGCATTGGCCACCTCCCTCACTGCCCCTCACTCTCCATCATCTCTGACGCCCTGTTACCCTTCCTTTCAGTTGGTGTCATTTGGACTGCAGCTGTCAGAGATTAGTTTCACCAGCTTGATGGACTTGCCTGCTTTTGCTAACTGATGGCTTTTCTTATAATTTTTATAATGGTGTTTTTTTGTAGGAAGTCTATTAAAAAGTGATTCCATGGAGATTGACTTTATAAAGTAGTTGGGAAATTTTTGTTTATTTTATTCATTGTGGAGCCTACTAGCCTTGCAAGCCTGTTTCCCACCTCAAAATCAAGATTCTCCATCCATGGCCTCTCCGTGGAGGAGGTGTGGCTGAGCACCTGACAACCACAAGAGCAGTTGGCCTGAGCAAGGTTGCCAAGAATCTCTGTTAAACAGTGGGAGAGGATGCTGGTTCAGCAGTTAAAGGCACTTGCTTCTAAAGCCTGATGGCCCTGGTTTGATTTTCTCAATATCCACATAAAACCAGGTACACAAAGTGGCACATGTGTCTGGAGTTCCTTGGCAGTGGTAAGAGGCCCTGATGTATCCATTCTCCTTCTCTATCTATCTATCTATCTATCTATCAACTATCTATCATAAATAAATATATTAATAAATAAATAAATAAATAAGAAGGTAAAAAAATAAATGCTGGAATCTAAGTAGCAATTTTAAGGGTCTATAGATGAATTGGGGACAAATAGATTGAATATGAGGTTTTGGGTAGTTTATAAACATTTGAATTGAGCATTTATGTGATACAATTTGGCTGCAAATTCATACCAGATAGTCTTTATCTTTTCTCAGTTTTCTGAGACAGTCTCTGACAATGTAGCCCAGGCTTGCCTCTAACTCACCAGGTAAGGTAAGCCAACCTGGCCTGGATAAATACATCCTCCTCCTTCAGCTGCCTGTGTGCTAGGATTACAGGTGTTGGCCTACAGTGATTCACTTTAACTTGTTTATTTTTCTATTTTCCTTTTTGCACAGGGAACCAATATATTCCTTAGCTGGCCACTAAGTTGTTAGGTCAGCCTATTCAGTGCTGAGATTATAAGCACATACTATCATACTATGTTTTAAAAAGTGTTTTAGCCCCATGTGATGGCTTTATATTTGCGACAGAGAGAGGCAGATTTCTGTAAATTTTAGATCAGTGTGGTATCAATATTGTAGTGGCTTTTATGTGAAATGTCCCCATACTCTTATGTGTTTGTGATTAAGTATTATAATCAAGCCCCATGTGGTGGAGTCTTTGGCAGGTGGAGCCACACTGGAGAAGGTGTGTAATTGGTGACAGACCACGAGGTTTAGTAGTCTAAGCTGACCTTTTCCTCCCCTGTTTTGCAATGCTGGACCTGGTCCCCAAACACTTTTTCCTGGGTCAGTGGCTCTGTGTTTTGCCTAACCAGTAGGGGTGATGTGGGACTCTTCTTCCTTTGTGTGACCATTTTGAGTGTGAAGTTTCACACCTGACTGACCAGCATGGTGTGTGGTTGGCCCCGTTGTGTTCTCTGGTTTTCTTGGCTTTGTGGGCTCTCTCTTTGGATGCTCATGGCACAAGTGTGCTGAGTTGATTCCAGTCCTCACTATGGTGATTGGTGGAATGTTTCTAATATTGCCAGACCTTCTTCTCAGGAATCCGTAACTCTTAACTTTGTGGGTTTGGTTGCCTTCTGGAACTTTCTTGGTTGTTCACTTTCCCCTTAGTCTTTGAATATGCAGCCTCTTTCCCATGTAGTGATTTCTTCCAACTTAATTTAAGAACGTTCATTTAAGGAGTTACCCATGCTTTGCCTGGTGAATAATACCACGCACATGCTTATTTGTGTGTAATTGTTATGGTTCAATTTTAATTTCATTGTCAATAAGGTTTTCTTTTAGACTAGACTAGTTTTAGACACTTTGTGGTTCCTGAAGGCTTGGAACTCACCATCCTCCTTCATCAGCCTCCTGAATGCTGGGATTAGGTGTGGGGCACCAGTGGATAAATTTTCCTTATTTTTATTTTCACAAATTTTACTTTTTTCTGGGAGACTCAATACATAGCCCTATCTGACTTGAAGTCTGTATTACTTGCCTTGCCTGGGGCTGGTGATGCTTCTGCATCAATCTATTGACTGCTGAGAGTTCCAGCTTATAAAATGCTACTAATTTTAGTTTCACTCGCTCTCATTCTCTCTCTCTCTCTCTCTCACTCTCTCTCTCTCTTGCTGTCTTCCCCCTTTCTCTTCTCTCATCTACCCTCTTTCTTTATCTCCTTCCTTTCGTTTCCCTCCCTCTCTCCATTCTTATTTCAGCTCTATCTGTCATCAACTGTTTCCAGGGATTCATTCTAGAAATATAATATATCCCCAACCTTTTACTGCTTTATTTTCAGAGTTCTCATTAATATATCTGGCTCTGACATCAAATCATTCTGTAACTTTGAAGCTGCTATTGGTCGGTTGTTTTCTGACAGCAATGCAAAGGTAACTGCAATACAGCCATGAGTTCTAGGCCAGCCTGAGGCTATGGAATGAGATCCAGGTCAGCCTGGGCAAGAGTGAAACCCTGCCTCAAAAAAAAAAAAAAAAAAAAAAAAAAAAAAACTCATCCTTATAGGGCACTTCCAAGAAGTCAGTAAATTCAGATTCTTTGATAGGGAGAACAGGTAGGTCTCCTCCAGAGACTTGATCTTCATACCCCTGACCAGGCAGCCCAGCTTCATAATGTTAGGCTTTGCCGCCATGAGCTAGTA
>CM070791.1:22322868-22336873 GCA_036346955.1 Dipus sagitta
ACGGGAGGAGTGAGGGAAAGTGAGACAGGAGAGAAGTAACCTGAGAGAGGAGTGAGGGAAAGTGAGAGAAGAAAAGCAAGAGAGGAGTGAGGGAACGTGAGGGAGGAGTGAGGGAAGAAGATGGAGGAGTGAGGGAATGTGAGAGAGGAATGATGGAACACCAGGGAGGAATGTGGGAAAGCGAGAGAGGAGAGAGGGAACCCAAGAGATGAGTGAGGGAAATAGAGAGAGAAGGAAAGCAAGAGAGGAGAGAGGGAATGCAAGAGACGATTGAGGGAATGCGAGGGAGGAGTGAGCGAATATGAGGGAGGAGTAAGGGAATGTGAGAGAGGGGTGAAAGAAAGTGGGAGAGGCACTTGACACGAGAGATGATTGAGGGAACGTGAGAGAAGACTGAGGAAAAGCTAGGGAAGAGTGAGGAAACAGGAGGGAGCAGTGAGGAAATGCGAGGGAGGTCTAAGGAAATGCGTGGGAAGAGTGAGGGTATGCGACAGAGGAGTGTGGGAACACAAGAGAGGACAGAGGGAATGCGAGAGAGGAGGGTGGGAAAGCGAGATTTTAAGGAAGGGAAAGGGAGAGGGAAGACAGGGAGAGCAAGAGAGGAAGGGGAAAGCGAGAGAGAGAGGGGGAAAAGCTAGGGGGAGTGAGGGAAAGTGTGACAGGATTGAGGATCCCCGAGGAAGAGTGAGGAAATGTAAGGGAAGAGTGAGGCAAAGAGAGGGAGGAGTGAGGGAATACGACAGTGGAGTGAGGCAACATGGGAGAGGGTGGAGGGGAAGAGAGAGAGGAAAGAGGGTAAGCAAAATTGGAGGGAGGGAAAGCGAGAGAGGAGGGAGTGAAGGAACACAAGGGAAGATTGAGGGAACGCGACACAGGAGGAGGGAACATGAGGAAGGAGGGAGGGGACATGAGGCCGGAGTGAGGGAGCACAACAGAGAGGTGACTGAATGTGAGCGGAGAGAAGGAAAATGGGAGAGAGAAGGAACTCAATAGTGGAATTAAGGAATGCGAATGAGGAGTGAGAGAATGTGAGAGAGGAGTGGAACGTGAGAGAGGAGGGAGGGAAAGCAAGAAAGGGGCGAGGAAAAGCGAGAGAGTGGAGAGGTGAGAGAGAGAGCAAAAGCGAGGAGGAGTGAGGGAACCTGAGAGAGGGGTGAGGGCATGCGAGAGAGGAGTGGGGGAAAGCGTGAGAGGAGGGAGGGAATGCGTGAGAGGAGTGATGGAACACAAGAGATGATTGAGGGAATGCGAGGGAGGAGCGAGGGACCACAAGCGAAGAGTGAGGAGATGTGAGGGAGGAGTGAGGCAAAGCAAGGGAGGAGGGAGTGAATGCGACAGAGGAGTGAGTGAACGTGAGAGGACAGAAGGAAAGCGAGAGAGGAGGGAGGGAGGGAAAGCAAGTAGAGGAGAGAAGAAGGAGGGAGGGAAGGGAGAGGAGAGGCAAGCGAAGGAGAGATGGGAGTGAGGGAAAGCGAGGGAGGTGTGAGGGAATGCGAAGGAGGAGTGAGAGAATGAAAGGGTGGAATAAGGGACAGCGTGAGAGGAGTGAGGGAAAGTGAGAGAGAGAGGAAAAGAGAGAGAGAGAGGGAAAGTGAGAGTGGAGTGAGGGAAAGTGAAGTAGGAGTGAGTGAAAGCAAGACAGGTGTGAGGAAACTCTACGGAGGAGTGAAAGAAAGCGAGAGAAGAGAGGGAACCTGAGAGAGGAGTGAGGGAAAGCAGGAGAGAGAAGGAAAGCAAGAGAGGAGTGAGGGAACGCGAGAGAGGAGTGAGGGAACACGAGGGAGGAGTAAGGAAACGCGAGAGGGGTGAGGGAATGTGAGAGAGTGGTGAGGGAATGTGTAAGAGGAGTGAGGAAAAGTGGGAGAGACACTTAACGGGAGAGATGATTGAGGGAACCCGAGGGAGCTGTCACAATACATGAGAGAAGAGTGAGGAAACGTGGGGGAGGAGTGTGGCAAACCAAGGGAGGAGGGAGGGAATGCAACAGAGCAGTGAGGGAAGGCAAGAGAGGATGGAGGGAAAGCGAGAGGAGGGAAGGAAAGCGAGATTGGAGGGAGAGAAAGCAAGAGAGTAGGAAGGGGAAGGGAGAGAGGAGAGAGAAAGAGAGAGAGAGAGAGAGAGAGAGAGAGAGGAGGAAACCAATGTGGGAGGAGTGAGGGAATGCCACGAAGGAGTGAGGGAATATGACGGATTACTGAGCGAATGCAAGGGAGGAATGAGGGAAAGCAAAAGAAGAGTGAGGGAAAGTGAGAGAGAGGGAAAGCAAAAGAGAGATGGAGGAAAGCAAGAGAGAGAGAAGGAAAGTGAGAGGGGAGTGAGAGAAAGCGAGGTAGGAGTGAGTGAAAGCAAGGCAGGAGTGAGGAAACTCTATGGAGGAGTGAGGGAACTGGAGGGAAGAGTGAAGGAAAGCGAGAGAGGAGAGAGGTAAACTGAAAGAGGAGTGAGGGAAAGCGAGAGAAGAGTGAGGGAATGTGAGAGGGGAGTGAGGGAACGCGAGGGAAGAGGAAATGTTAGGGAGGAGTGAGGCAGCACAAAGGAGGAGTGAGAAAATGCGAGTGAGGAAATGTGAGGGAGGAGTAAGGGAATGCGAAAGAGGAGTGTGGGGACACAAGAGAGGGCAGAGGGAAAGCGAGACAGGAGGGAGGGAAAATGAGATTGGAGGAAGGGAGAGGGGAGACAGGGAGAGATAGAGAGGGAAAGCGAGGGGGAGTGAGGGAAAGTGATGGAAGAGTGAGGGAATGCGACAGAGGAGTGAGGGAACGCAAGGGAGAAGTGAGGGAAAGTGACAGAGTAGTGAGGGGACGTGAGAGAGGAGTGAAGAAAAGTGAGAGGGGGCGTGACAGAGAGGGGAAATCGAGAGAGATAGGGAAAGCGAGAGGGGAGTGAGGGAACACGAGAGAGGGCTGGGGAACATGAAAGAGGAGTGAGGGGAAGCTGGAGAGGCATTTAACGAGAGATGGTTGAAAGAATGCAAGGGCAGTATGAGGGAACGCATGGAAAGAGTGAGAAACGCAAGAGAGAAGGGAAAGCAAGAGAGGAGTGAGGGAATGGACGAGAGAGGAGTGAGGGAACACGAGGGAGGAGTAAGGGAACAGAGAGGGGTGAGGGAATGTGAGAGAGTGGTGAGGGAATGTGTAAGAGGAGTGAGGAAAAGTGGGAGAGACACTTAACGGGAGAGATGATTGAGGGAACCGAGGGAGCTGCAAAACATGAGAGAAGAGTGAGGAAACGTGGGGAGGAGTGTGGCAACAAGGGAGGAGGGAGGGAATGCAAGAGAGTGAGGGAAGGCAAGAGAGGAGAGGAAAGCGAGAGGAGGGAAGGAAAGCGAGATTGGAGGAGAGAAAGCAGGAGTAGGGAGGGAAGGGAGAGAGGAGAGAAAGAGAGAGAGAGAGAGAGAGAGGAGGAAACAATGTGGAGGAGTGAGGGAATGCACGAAGGAGTGAGGGAATATGAGGATTAGAGCGAATGCAGGGAGGATGAGGGAAAGCAAAGAAGAGTGAGGAAAGTGAGAGAGAGGGAAAGCAAAAGAGAGAGTGAGGAAAGCAAGAGAGAGAGAAGGAAAGTGAGAGGGGAGTGAGAGAAAGCGAGGTAGGAGTGAGTGAAAGCAAGGCAGGAGTGAGGAAACTCTATGGAGGAGTGAGGGAACTGAGGGAAGAGTGAAGGAAAGCGAGAGAGGAGAGAGGTAAACTGAAAGAGGAGTGAGGGAAAGCGAGAGAAGAGTGAGGGAATGTGAGAGGGGAGTGAGGGAACGCGAGGGAAGAGGAAATGTTAGGGAGGAGTGAGGCAGCACAAAGGAGGAGTGAGAAAATGCGAGTGAGGAAATGTGAGGGAGGAGTAAGGGGAATGCGAAAGAGGAGTGTGGGGACACAAGAGAGGGGCAGAGGGAAAGCGAGACAGGAGGGAGGGAAAATGAATTGGAGGAAGGAGAGGGGGAGACAGGGAGAGATAGAGAGGGAAAGCGAGGGGGAGTGAGGGAAAGTGATGGAAGAGTGAGGGAAAGCGACAGAGGAGTGAGGGAACGCAAGGGAGAAGTGAGGGAAAGTGACAGAGTAGTGAGGGGACGTGAGAGAGGAGTGAAGAAAAGTGAGAGGGGGGTGACAGAGAGGGGAAATCGAGAGAGATAGGGAAAGCGAGAGGGAGTGAGGGAACACGAGAGAGGGGTGGGGAACATGAAAGAGGAGTGAGGGGAAGCTGGGAGGACATCGGAGGAATTCAAGGGAGAGGAGGAATGAGAGAGGATGAGGGAGGAGTGAGGGAGGGTGAGGAAGGAAAGAGAGTGAGAGAAACGAAAGTGAGAGGAGAGCAGGAGAGAAAGGGAATGCGAAAGAAGAGCGAGGGAAGTGAGAAAGGAGTGAGGAAACGTGACGGACTGAGGGAAACAATGGAGGAGTGAGGGGACATGAGGCAAGAGTGAGGGAATGACAGGAGGATGACGTTAAGCAGAGGAGTGAGGGAAAGGGGGGAGAGGAGAGTGAGGAACGGGAGGAGTGAGGATGAGGGAATGCGAGGGAGGAGTAGGGAATGGGAGGAGGAGGATGAGGGCACGTGAAGGAGGAGTTAGGGAAATGGAGAGAGACAGGGAAAGGGAGGAAGGACTGAGAGAAAGCAAGGGAGAAGTGATGGAACGTGAAGGAGGAGTGAGGAAACACAAAGGAGGAGTGACGCAACCCGAGAGAAGAGTGAGGGAAAGCAAGAGAGAGAGGAAGAGCGAGGGAGGACTGAGGGGAAGCAGGGGAGGAGTGATGGACAGCTAGGGAGGAGAGAGGGAAAGCAAGAGAGGAGAGAGGGAACACAAGAGAGGAATGAGGGAAAGTGAGAGAGAGAGAGGGAAAGCAAGGGCGGAGTGAGAGAACAGGAGACCAGAGTGAGGAGTTGTGAGGAAGGAGTGAGGGAAAACAAGGGAGTAGTGAGGGAACGCGAGAGGGGAGTGAGGGAAGGTGAAAGAGGAGTGAGGGAAAGTGAGAGAAGAGTAAGGGAAAGTGAAAGTGAGAGAGAAAGCGGGAGAGAAAGGGAACGTGAAAGAAGAGTGAGGGAATGTGACGGAGAAGTGAGGGAACACAAGAAAGGACTGAGCGAAAGCGAGAGGGAGAGGGAAAGCGAGGGAGGAGTGAGAGAACGCGATACAGGAGTGAGGGAACGCAAGGAAGGAGCGAGGGGAAACAGAAGTGAGGGAATGCGAGAGAGGAGTGAGGGAACACGAGGTAGGAGTGAATGAAGGCAAGAGGTGGGCGAGGGAACATGAGAGAGGGGTGAGGGGACGTGAGAGAGGGGTGAGGGGACGTGAGAGAGGGGTGAGGGGGACATGAGAGAGGGGTGAGGGAAAGCAGGAGTAACACTGAAGGTGAGAGAGGATGAGGGAATGTGAGGGAGGAGGGAGGGAACTCGAGGTCAGAGTGCGGAAACGCGAGGGAGGAGTGTTGCAACCCGAAGGAAGTGTGAGGGAATGTGAAGGAGGAGTGAGGGAATGCAAGGGAATAGTGAGGGAACAGGAGCGGGGAGGGAATTCAAGGGAAGAGGGAAGGAACTTGAGAGAGGAGTGAGGGAGGAGTGAGGGAAGGGAAAAGAGGAGTGAGAGAAACCGAAAGTGAGAGGGAGAGCAGGAGAGAAAGGGAATGCGAAAGAAGAGCGAGGGAATGTGAGAAAGGAGTGAGGAAACGTGACACAGGACTGAGGGAACACAATGGAGGAGTGAGGGGACATGAGGCAAGAGTGAGGGAACGTGACAGAGGAATGACTTAACGCAAGAGGAGTGAGGGAAAGTGGGAGAGAGAAGGAACTTAAGAGTGGAGTGAGGGAATGCGAGGGAGGAGTGAGGGAATGCGAGGGAGGAGGGAGGGAATGTGAGAGAGGAGTGAGGGAATGCGAGGGAGGAGTGAGGGAATGCGAGGGAGGAGTGAGGGAGTGAGGGAGGAGTGAGGGAATGCGAGGGAGGAGGGAGGGAACACGAAACAGAAGTGAGGGAATGTGAGGGAGGTGTGACGGAATGCAAGAGAGGAGTGAGGGAATGCGAGAGGGGAGGGAGGGAAAGCGATAGAGGAGGGAGGGAAAGGGAGAGAGAAGGGAGGAAAAGTGAAAGAGGAGGGAGTGTATGAGAGAAAATAGTGAGGGTATGCGGGAGAGAAATGAGGTAAAGCAGGAGTGACACTGGATGAGAAAGAGATTTGAGGGAACACGAGGAAGGAGTGAGGCAATGGGAGGGAGAAGTGAGGGAATGTGAAGGAGGAGTGAGGGAACACGAGAGAGGATTGAGGGAACGCGGGAGAGAGAGGTACGTGAGAGTGGAATGAGGGAAACCGAGGGAGGAGTAAGGGAACACGGGAGGGGAGTGAGGGAATGCAAGGGAAGAGTGAGAGAAAGTGAGGAAGGAGTGAGGGAAGTCAAGGAAACAGGGAGGGAACTGGGGAGAGGAGTGGGTGAACTCAAGAGAGGAGTAAGGAATGCGAGACAGGAGCGAGGGAATGTGAGAAAGGACTGAGGGAAATCAAGACTGGAGGGCGGGAATGCGATGGAGGAAGGAGGGATAGAGAGAGAGGAGAGAGGGAAAGCGAGAGAGAGGGGGAAAGTGAGAGAGAGAGGGAAAGCAAGAGAGAGGTGGAAAGAGACAGAGAGGTGGAAAGCGAAGGAGGAGTGAGGGAAATGAGGGAGGTGTGAGGGAATGTGAGAGGGGAGGGAGGGAAAGGGGGAGAGAGAGGGAGGGAGGTGGAGGAGAAAGCAAGGGAGGCCTGAGGGAAAGCAAAGGAGGGAAAGCAAGATTGGAGGGAGGGAAAGCGAGATTGGAGGGAAGGAAAGCGAGAGAGGGGTGAGGGAAAGTGGGAGAGACACTGAAAGCAAGAGAGGATTGAGGGAATGTGAGGGAGGAGTGAGGCAAGGTGAGGGAGGTGTGAGGGAATGCGAAGGAGGAGTGAGGGGAAGACAGGGAGGAGTGAGGGAACGCAAGAGAGGTGTGAGAGAACAGGACAGAGGGGTGTGGGAACGTGTGACAGGAGTGAAGGAACCTGAGAGGGTAGTGAGATAAGGTGAGAGAGGAGTGATGGAAAGCGGGAGAGACACTGAACATGAGAGAGGATTGAGGGAACACGAGGGATGAGTGAGGCAATGCGAGGGAGGAATGAGGGAATGCGAGGGAGGAGTGAGGGAATGCCAGATTGGGTTGAGGGAACGAGAGAGGCGTGAGGGAACGAGAGAGATGAGCGAGGGAAAGCGGGAGTGACACTGAACTCGAGAGAGGATTGAGGGAACGTGAGGGAGGAGTGACTGAACGCGAGAGAAGAACGTGGAAACATGAGGGAGGAGTGAGGAACTGCAACGGAGGAGTGAAGGAATGTGAGAGCAGAGTGCTAGACGCTGAGAGAGGGGTGAGGGAAAAAGAGAGAGGAGTTAGGGTACGGGAGGAACGATTGAGGGAACATGAGAGAGGAGTGAGGGAACGCGAGGGAGGGGGAGGGAACGCGAGGGAGGTGTGAGTGAAAGTGAAAGTGGGAGAGATACTGAAAGGATTGAGGGAATATGAGGGAGGAGTGTGGGAACACGAGAGAGGAAGGATGGATAGGGAGAGAGGAGAGAAGGAAAGCAAGAGAGGGAAAATGAGGGAGGAGTGAGGGAAAGCATGAGAGGAGTGAGAGAACACAATCAGGAAAAGCAGGAGGGTCACTTAACACAAGAGATGATTGTAGGAATATGAGGAAGGATTGAGGGAATGTGAGGGAAAAGTAAGGAAATGTGAAGAGGGAGGGAGGGAGGAAGGATTGAAAGCGAGAGAGGAGAGAAGGAAAGGGAGAGAGGGGAGAGGAAGAGAGGGAGGGAAAGCGAGGGGGAATGAGGGAAAGAGAGGGAGGAGTGAGTGAATGTTATGGAGGTGAGGGAACGCAAAGGAGGAGTGAGAGGAAGGGAGAGAGGAGTGAGGGAACAGAGAGGAGCGAGGGAACAGAGGGGGGGAGAAAGAGGGAGGAAAGCAAGAGAGAGTGGGAAAGTGAGAGGAGAGTGAGGGAAAGCGAGGGAGGAGTGAGGGAACGTGAGAGAGGAGTGAGGGAATGCGAGGGAGGGGGAAGGAACATGAGGGAGGTGTGAGTGAAAGCGGGAGAGATACTGAAAGGATTGAGGGAATGCGAGGGAGGAGTGAGGCGATGTGAGGGAGGAGTGAGGGAACACAAGAGAGAAAGGATGGATAGGGAGAGAGGAGAGAAGGAAAGCGAGAGAGGGAAAATGAGGGAGTGAGGCAAAGTGAGGAGTGATGGAACACAAGGGAATGTGTGAGGGGAGTGAGGGAAAGCAAGAGAGGACTGAGAGAACACAAGACAGGAGTCAGGAAAATCAGGAGGGTCACTTAACACAAGAGATGATTGTGGGACTATGAGGAAGGATTGAGGGAACGTGAGGGAAAAGTAAGGAAAAGCGAGGGAGGAAGGATTGAAAGTGAGAGAGGAGAGAGGGAAAGGGAGAGAGGGGAGAGGAAGAGAGAGAGAGAAAGCAAGGGGTAGTGAGGGAAAGCGAGGGAGGAGTGAGTGAATGCGATGGAGGTGAGGGAACTCAAAGAAGGAGTGAGGGAAAGGGAGAGGGGAGTGAGGGAATGCCAAAGAGGAGTGAGGGAAGAGAGGGGGGAAGAGAAAGGGGGGAAAGCGAGAGAGAGAGGGAAAGTGAGGGAGGAGTGAGGGAACACGAGGGAGGAGTGAGGGAACATGAGGGAGGAATAAGGGAACGCGTGAGAGGAGTGAGGGAAAGTGGGAGGCACACTTAACGCAAGAGATGATTGAGGGGACACAAGGAAGGAGTGAGGAAACACGAGGAAGGCTGGAGTGAAAGCGAGAGAGGAGGGAGGGAAAGGGAGAGAGGGGAGAGGTACAGAGAGAGGGGGAAACGAGGGCTAGTGAGGGAAAGCGACGGAGGAGTGAGGGAATGCAAGGTAGGAGTGAGGGAAGCGAGAGAGAAAGAGAGAGAGAGAGAAGGAAAAAGAGGGGGGAAAGCAAAAGAGAGAGAGGGAAAGCGAGAGGAGAGTGAGAGAAAGCGAGGAAGGAGTGAGGGAAAGCGAGGGAGAAATGACGGAACACGAGGGAGGAGTGAGGAAACACGAGGGAGGAGTAAGGGAATGTGTGAGAGGAGTGAGGGAAAGCGGGGGGGACATTTAACACAAGAGATGATTGAGGGAACACAAGGAAGGAGTGAGGGAGCATGAGGGAAGAGTAAGGAAACACGAGGGAGGATGGAGTGAAAGCAAGAGAGGAGGGAGGGAAAGGGAAAGAGGGGAGAGGTAAAGAGAGAGGGGGGAAACGAGGGCGAGTGAGGGAAAACAGTGGAGGAGTGAGTGAATGTGAAGGAGGAGTGAGGGAATGCAAGGGAGGAGTGAGGGAATGCGAGAGAGGAGTGAGGGAAACGAGAGAGAGAGAGAGAGAGAGAGGAGGGGAAAGCTAGAGAGAGAGGGAAAGCGAGGGAGGAGTGAGTGAATGTGATGGAGGAGTGAGGCAACACGAGGGAGGAGTGAGGGAATGCGTGAGAGGAGGGAGGGAACACGAGAGAGGAGTGAGGCACAGCAGGAGGGACACTTAACACAAGAGATGATTGAGGGAACATGAAGGAAAAGTGAGGAAACTCAAGGGAGGATGGAGTGAAAGGGAGAGAAGAAAGAGAGGCGAGAGGGAAAGAGAAAGAGAGAAAGGGAAAGCGAGTGAATGTGATGGAGGAGTGAGGGAACACAAAGAGTAGTGAGGGAAAGGGAGAGAGGAGTGAGGGAAGTGAGAGAGAGAGAGGGAAAGAGAGGGGGAGAGAGAGAGATGGAAAGCGAGAGGAGAGTGAGGGAAAGCGAGGAAGGAGTGAGGGAAACTGAGGGACGAGTGAGGGAAAGCAAGGGAGGAGTGAGAGAACATGAGGGAGGAGTGAGGGAACATGAGAGAGGAGTGAGGGAACACGAGAGAGGAGTGAGGGAACATGTGGGGGAGGAAACGAGAGGGAAGCATGAGGGAACATGAGAGAGGAGGGAGGGAACATGAGGGAGGAGTGAGGGAACATGAGAGAGGAGTGAGGGAACACGAGAGAGGAGTGAGGGAACATGTGGGGGAGGAAACGAGAGGGAAGCATGAGGGAACATGAGAGAGGAGTGAGGGAACATGAGAGAGAAGTTAGGGAATGCAAGGGCAGAGTGAGGGAATGTGAGGGAGGAGTGAGGGTGCACGTGGGAGGCGTGAAGGAATGCGATGGTGGAGTGTGAGAACGTGAGGGAAAAGTGAGGGAAATCGAGAGGAGGGAGGGAAAGCAAGAGAAGGGAGCGGGAATGCGAGAGTCATGAGGGAAAATGAGAGAGGAGTGAGGGAACACGAGAGAGGAGTGAGGGAACATGTGGGGGAGGAAACGAGAGGGAAGCATGAGGGAACATGAGAGAGGAGGGAGGGAACATGAGAGAGAAGTTAGGGAATGCAAGGGCAGAGTGAGGGAATGTGAGGGAGGACTGAGGGTGCACGTGGGAGGCGTGAAGGAATGCGATGGTGGAGTGTGAGAACGTGAGGGAAAAGTGAGGGAAATCGAGAGGAGGGAGGGAAAGCAAGAGAAGGGAGCGGGAATGCGAGAGTCATGAGGGAAAATGAGAGAGGAGTGAGGGAAAGCAAGAGAGGAATAGGGAACACGAGACAGGAGTGGGGGCAAGCGAGAGAGGAGGGAGGGAAAGTGAGTGAGGAGTGAGGGAAGGGGAGAGAGTAGTGAGGTAAAGTGAGTGAGCAGTAAGGGATAGCGGATAGCGTGAGAGGACTGAGGAACCCGAGTGAGGAGCGAGGAGGTGTGGGGGAACATGAGGGAGGAGTGATAGAATGCGAATGAGAAGAGAAGAATAGTGGAAGGGAAGGGGGAGGCGAGGAGTGAGGGAAAGCAACGGATGACTGAGGGAAAGCGAGGGAGGAGAGATGGAACATGAGGCTGGAGTGAGGGAATAATAGGGAGGAGTGAGGTAACGCGAGGGAGGAGTGAGAGAAGAGGAGAGAGGAGTGAGCAAATGGGAGAGAGGAATGAAGAGTGGCAATAGAGGAGTGAGGGAAAGTGAGGGAGGAGTGAGGGCACATGAGGGAGGCGTGATGGATCTCGAGGGAGGAGTGAGGGAATGCGTGGGCGAAGAGAGGGAACTCGAGGGAGCCACGAGGGAATATGAAAGAGGAGCGAGGGAACATGAGGGAGGAGTAAGGAAATGCGAGGGAGGAGTGAGGGTACATGAGGGAGGCGTGATGGAAGGTGAGGGAGGAGTGAGGAAACACATGGGAGAAGAGAGGGAAAGCGAGGGAGGAGTGAGCAGACGTGAGGGAGGAGTGAGGTTACGTGAGAGAGGAGTGATTGAACGTGAGAGGAGTGACAGGACATGAGGGAGGAGTGAGGGTACAGGAGGGAGGCATGATTGAACGTGAGAGAGGAGTGACAGGACATGAGGGAGGAGTGAGGGTACAGGAGGGAGGCATGATGGAATGCGAGAGACGAGTGGTTGAACACGAGAGAGGAGTGAGGGAACACGAGGGAGAAGTGAGGGAATGTGAGGGAGGAGTGAGGGTACACTTGGGAGGTGTGATGGAAGGCGAGGGTGGAGTGAGGGAATGTGAGAGAAGGGTGAGGGTAATCGAGAGAGTAAGGGGGAAAAGCAAGAGAAGGGAGAGGGAAAGAGAGAGCGGAGTGAGGACAAACGAGAGAGGAGAGAGGGAATGTGAATGAGAAGTGAGGTAAGGAAGAGAGGAGTGAGTGAATGGGAGAAAGGAGTAAATGAAAGCGATTATGGTGTGAGGCAAAGTGAGACAGGAGTGAGGGAAAGCGAGTGAGAGGGGAAAAGCGGGAGATAGAGGGAACATGAGAGAGGAGTGAAGTTACATGATGGAGGAATAAGGGAAAGCAATAGAGGAGTGAGGGAAGGGGAGAGAGTAGTGAGGGAAAGGGAGAGAGGCGTGAGGGAATGCGGAAGATTAGGAAGGGAACACAAGAGGGGAGATAGCGCAAGTGAGAGTGGAGGGAGGGAAAGCAAGTGTGGAGGGAGTTAATGAGAGAGAAGAGAGGGAAAGCAAGAGAGGTGTGAGGGAAAGAAAGAGGAGAGAGGGAAAGTGAGAGAGAGACAGCGGGAAAGAGAGAGTGCAGGCAGGTAATGTGAGTGAGGAGAGAGGGAACCTGAGAGAATGAGGGATGGCAAAGGAGGAGTGAAGGAACATGAGAGAGGAGTGAGGGAAAGCTGAAGAGAAAAGGAAATCAAGAGAGGAGTGAGGGAACGTGAGGGAGGAGTGAGGGAACATGAAAGAGGAGTGAGAGAATGAGAGGGAGGTGTGGGGGAAAGTGAGGGTGGAGTGAGGGCACGAGAGGGAGGAGAGAGGGAATGCGAAGGAGGAGTGAGGGAACGTGAGAGAGGAGTCAGGGAACATGAGAGAGAAGTGAGGGAATGTGAGGGAGGAGTGAGGGAAGGTGAGAGAGGAGTGAGGGAACTTGAAAAAGCAGGGAGAGAACGCGAGGGAGGAGAGGGAATACGAGGGAGCAGTGAGTGAATGCGAGAGAGGAGTGAGGGAATGTGAGAGTGGAGTGATGGCAAGAGAGGGAGGAGTGAGGGAACGCTAGGGTGGAGTGAGGGAAGGCGAGGGAGGGGTGAGGGAACGAGAGAGGAGAGGAGAGGAGAGAGAGTACCCGAGAGAGCAGTGAGGGAAAGTGGCAGAGTTGGGAGGGAAAGAGAGAGAGGAGGGAGGGAAATCGAGAGAAGGGAGAAAAAGTGAGAGAGGAATGAGGGAAAGCGATGGAGAAGGGCGGGGAAAGTGAGTGAGGAGTGAGGGAAGGGGAGAGAGGAGTGAATGGGAGAGAATAGTGAGAAACAGAAAGAGTGAGAGGAGTGAGGAACATGAGGGAGGAGTGAGGAAACACTAGAGTGGAGTGAGGGAAAGCGGGAGAGAGAGGGAACACGAGAAGATAGAGGGAAGGCGAGAGAAGAGGGAGGGAACTCGAGGGAAGAGTGAGGAAACGTGAGGGAGGAGTTAGGGAGTGGGAGAGAGGAGTGAGGCAACGCGAGAGTGGAGTGAGGGAAAGAGAGAGAGATGGAACGTGAGAAGGGATTGAGTAAAGGTGTGGGAGGAGTGAGGGAATGCAAAGGAGGAGTGAGGGAATGCCAAAGGGAAGGGAAGCGAGAAAGGAGTGTGGGCAAGCGTGAGAGGAAGGAGGGTAAGAGAGGGAGGAGTGACTGAATGCAAAGGAGGAGTGAGGGAATTCGAGAGAGGATGGAGGGAAAGCGAGAGAGTAGAGAGGGAAAGCCAGAGAGGAGTGAGGAAAAGAGCAGGAGGAGTGAGGGAACACTAGGTTGGAGCGAAGGGAGATTGAGGGAAAGCAGGAAAGTAGGAAGGGAAAGCGAGAGAGGAGAGAGTGAACCCAAAGGAGGAGGGAGGGAAAGCGGGAGAGAGTGGGAACCTAGCAGAGGATAGAGGTAAGGCGACGGAGGACTGAGGGAATGCAAAGGAGGAGTGAGGGAAAGCGAGAGAGGAGAGAGGGAAAGTGAGAGGGTAGATAGTGAAAGTGAGAAAGGACTGTGGGAAAGCGAGAGAGGAGTGAGGGAAAGAGAGGGGGGAATGAGTTAATGCTGGGGTAGAGTGAGGGAAGACGAGGAAGGATTGGGGAAAGACGAGAGAGAAGAGAGGGAACCCTAGAGAGGAGTGAGGGAAAGCAAGGGAGGAGTGAGGGAAATTGAGAGAAGGGAGATGAATTGGAGAGGAGTGAGGGAATGTGAGGAGGAGTGAGGAAAAATGAAGGAGCAGTGAGGGAACACAAGGCAGGGGTGAAGGAAAGCGGGAGAGTATTGAGGGAAAGCGAGAGAGGAGAGAGGGAGGGCGAGAGAAGGAAGGGAAAAAGCGAGACAGGACAGAGGAAAAGTGAGAGAGGAATGAAGGAAAGCAAGAGTGCAGTGAGGGAAAGGAGAGAGGAATCAGGGAAAGTGATAGAGGAGTGAGTGAAAGGGAGAGAGGAGTGTGAGAAAGCGAGAGAGGAAGGATGGAAAGGGAGAGAGGAGAGAGGGAAAGCATGAGCGAAG
>CM070791.1:22344312-22407868 GCA_036346955.1 Dipus sagitta
AGAGTGAGGGCCAGTGAGGGAGGTGGCCAATGTGAGAGAAGTGCTACCTTCAGGAAGTGCCTGAGGGGAAGGAGAGGGGAAGGGAGGGCCTGACTGCTTTCCAACTGCAGGAGCCTTAGCACCTGCTTGAGACCAGCACACCTGGGAGGGTTCTGGAGTCCATATCTTCTCTTTGAGCAGCAACAAATCGCAATGTTTGTACAAAATTTTATCTGCTTTCCATGTCACATTGCATACACACAGCATTCTATATTCAATGTACACACGTTAAGTCATGCTATGTACATTGAAGAGTACAAATGCATATGAGAGAAATAATGGTTTCCTATGAGATAATGACTTTAAAAAAAATTTACTTTTGTTAGTTTTGGATATACTTAGTATGTAAAAAACACATGTTGGGTCACTTTTTTTCTAAGTAGAATTCCATCATGTAGATATTGGTTATCCATTTGTCCAATCATGTACACCTGGGTTGATTTCAGTTCTTCACTATTATGAATTGAGCAGCTATAAAAATTGTTGAGGAAATATCTCTGAACCGAGATGTGGAGCTTTTAGGGCAAATGCGCAGTAAAGGAATAATGGTCTGTTGGTAACTCTATATTTATCCTTTTCAGGAGTCTCCATATTGCTTTCCATGGTGGTTGTACCAGATTACATTTCCACAAACAGTGAATGAGTGTTTCTATTTCTCCACATTCTTGCCAATATTTATTTTCATTTGATTTTTTAATGTTTGCTATCCTTACTGGTGTAAGGTGGAATCTCATAGTTGTTTTAATTTGGATTTCCCTGATGAATAGGGATGATGAACATTTTCTAAAGTGTGTGTTTGCCATTTGTATTTCTTCCTCTGAGAACTCCCTATTGAGTTCTCTGCCCCCTTTTGTGAGCGGGTTGTTTGATTTTTTTTTATTGTTTAGATTTTTCAGTTCTGTGTACATTCTATATATTAGGTCTCTGTCAGTTGTATAGCTGACAAAAAATTTCTCCCATTCTGCGGGTAATCTATTGGCTTTGCTTGTCTGTGCAAAAACTTTTCAGCTTAATGAGATCCTATTGGTTAAGTGATTAAGTTCCTGAGCCACTGCGATTTTGTTCAGGAAGTCTTTGCCCACTCCTATATCATGGAGAGTTCCTCGTATTTTTTCTTCTAGTAGTAGAAGAGTTTCAGGTCTTATATTGAGGTTTTTATTCCATTTGGACTTGATTTATGTGCATAGAGAGATATGTGGGTCTAGTTTCATTTTTCTGCAGATTGTTATTCACTTTTTCCAACACCATTGTTCAGGATGCTGTCTTTTCTCTAGTCTATGTTATTGGGGCCTTTGTTGAAGATGAAGTAGCTGCAGTTACTTGACTGTGTCTTCAACTCAGTTCCATTGGTCGATATGCCTGTTTTTATGTGAGTACCATGCTGTTTTTTTTTTTTTTTTTTTTTACTATGGCAGCATAGGAACCATGCCAAAGCAGCCTAGGGGAGAAAAAGCCCCCCCACTCCACCCCAGGCCCCAGTGAAATACACTCTTCTACTAAAAAGTGAGGTGTATCAGGAATTACCAGAGACAGCAGAGAAGTAGGAGAGATCCAGAGCATCCAGAGCCCACATAGGCAGGCAGAAGCGGCTCCAGCAGCAGCAGCACCACAGCTGCAAGGCTCGGCTTCAGCAGAGGAAAAGCCAGGTGAGGGGATTTTCGCAACGTCAAGAAACATGAAGGGAGAAAAGAAGTGAACAGTGGAGGAGCAGATCACGAGGTAGAGGATCAGGAGGACCAGCAGGAGAACTAGAGCCACCATCCACAGCCTTTCCTCCCCCACCTCCAGCGCAAACTCCAGCAAGCACGGCAGACCAGGGGAAGGGAGCTCAGAGCACCCAGCGCCAGCAACCAGACCAGTGATCCAGTGACCCAGCCAGCCTACTTGACACCACAGCATACCAAGGAGGGACACAAGCAGGAGTACAGCATAATTGAGACCAAAATCATCCCAAAAGGTAACAGCAATTACACCAGGCCAGTACCCACCAAATAAGCCTGGTATATAGGACTGAACCTGAAGTGCTAATTGCACCTTCCATATCAGGATAAATTATATGGTAAATCTCATGGATGGTCGGATTTGCCAATCTTAAATAACCTATATTTTGGGCTTGTTATTTGTTGCTTCTTGATTTACAGTGGATTTGTTTCCTCTTCTGTTATACGTCATGGAAGGTTCCCACTTGGTCACAAGCTGACTTGGAACCCTCAACAGACTAGAAATCTTAACCTCCTAATTGACAGGATTAAGAAAGTGGGGCACCACACTCTCAACAACTGACAGGTCATCCCAGCAAAAAATAAACAGACAGGCATCTGCATTAAATGAGGTCATAGAAGAAATGGACAGAAGAGATATGTACAGGACATTTCATCCAAGTGCTGCAGAATACACATTCTTTTCAGCAGCACATGGAACACTCTCTAAAATAAACCATACATTAGGACACAAAGCAAATCTTAACAAATACAGGAAAATTGAAATAATTCCTTGCATTCTATCTGACCACAATGGAATCAAACTACAAATCAATAGCCAGAAGAGCTATAGAACATACACAAAATCATGAAAACTAAACAATACACTACTAAATGATGAATGGAATAGGTCAACAAAGAAATCAAGAAGGAAATCAAACAATTCGTAGAGCCAAATGAATATAAGAACACAACATTCCAAAACATTTGGGACAAAATAAAGGAAATTTATAGCTTTAAGTGCCTATATTAAGAAATTAGAAAGGTGAGAAGTAAACAATCTAATGCGTCACCATAAAACCTTGGAAAAAGAAGAACAAGGCAAACTGAAAATAAGTAGACAAGAAGAAATAATAAAGATTAGGGCAGAAATTAATGAAATAGAAAACAAAAACAAATAATCCAAAGAATCAATGAAACAAAGAGTTGGTTCTTTGAAAGGATAAACAAGATTGATAAATCCTTAGCAAATCTGACCAAAAGAAAGAGAGAAGAGACACAATTAATAAAATTAGAGCTAAAAAAAGGCAGCATCACAACAGATATCAGAGAAATTCAAAAAATCATGGGGACATACTATAAAAACATATACTCCACTAAGTATGAAAATTTGAGAGTAATGGATGATTTCCTTGATTTATATGACCTACCTAAATTAAATCAAGATGAGATTCATCACTTAAATAGACCTATAACCAGTATACAAATGCAAGCAGTTATCAAATATCTCCAACTAAAACAAGTCCAGGCCCAGATGGGTTTACTGGAGAATTTCACCAGACCTTCAGGTAGAACTAACACCATTGCTTCTTAAGCTTTTCCATAAAATGGAAAAAGAAGGAATCCTACCAAACTCCTTCTATGAAGCCAGCATCACCCTGATACCAAAACTAGGCAAAGAAAGAACAAAAAAGAAAATTACAGACCAATCTCTCTCATGAACATAGATGCAAAAATTCTCAACAAAATATTGGCAAGAAGAATACAAGCATATATCATAAAGATCATTCACACTGACCAAGTAGGCTTTATCCCAGAGATGCGAATGGTTCAACATATGAAAATCAATAAGTGTAATACATTATATAAATGGACTGAAGGACAAAAATCACATGATCATCTCATTAGGTGCAGAGAAAGCAATAGACAAAATCCAACATCCATTCTTGACAAAAGTTCTAGAGAGACTTGGAATAGAAGGAACATATCTCAATATAATAAAAGCTATTTATGACAAGCCTACAGCCAACATATTACTAAGTGGGGAAAAACTGGAAGCCTTTTCCACTATAATCAGGTAAAGGCAAGGTTGTCCACTGTCCCCACTTTTATTTAATATAGTACTGGAAGTCTTAGCCATAGCAATAAGGCAAGGGACACATACAAAAGGTATACAAACTGGAAAGGAAGAGATGAAGTTACCATTATTTGCAGATGACACGATTCTATACATATAGTACCCTAAAGACTCTATCAGCAAACTGTTAGAGCAGATAAACACCTATAGCCATGTACGAGTATGCACAGAAATCACTAACCTTCCTATAGGCTAGCAACAAATTCAAAGAGGATGAAATCAGAGAATCAGTCCCCTTCAAAACTGCATCAAAAAAGTAAATAAATAAGGTACCTTGGAATAAACCTAACCAAAAAAGTGAAGGATCTCTACAATGAAAACTTTAAAATAATCAGATGAGAACTTGCAGAAGACACTAGGAAATGGAAAAACATCCCTTGTTCTTGGATCAGAAGAATCAATATTATGAAAATGGCAATCTTCCTAAAAGCAATCTAAACATTTAATGCAATCCCCATCAAAATTCCAATGGCATTCTTCACAGAAATAGAAAATACAATACAAAAACTCATTTGGAAATCACAAAAAATCTCAAATACCTAAAACAATACTGAGCAACAAAAATAAGGCTGGTACTATCACCATACCTGATTTTAACCTATACCACGGAGCCATAGTAACAAAAACAGCATGGTACTGGCACAAAAGCAGACATGTAGATCAGAGGAACAGAATAGAGGACCCAGATGTAAATCCAGGTAGCTATAGCCACCTGATATTCGGTAAAACTGCCAAAAATACTCATTGGAGATAAGATAGCCTCTTCAGCAAATGGTGCTGGGAAAACTGGATATGTATCTAAAGAAGGATGAAAATAGATTCTTGTCCCTCTCCATGCACAAGAATTAAGTCCAAATGGATTAAAGACCTTAACATCAGACCTGAAACTCTGAAACTGCTAGAAGAAAAAGCAGAGGAAGCCCTTCAACATATGAGTCTTGGCAAAGACTTTCTGAATATAACCCCAATTGCTCAGGCAATAAAACCACAGGTTAGCTGCTGGGACCTCATGAAATTACAAAGATTTTGTATGGCAAAGGACACTGTGAGTAAAGCAAAGAGGCAACCTACAGAATGGGAAAAATTCTTTGCCAGCTATACATCTGATAGAGGATTAATATCTAGGATATACAAAGAGCTCAAAAAATTAAATAATAAGAAATCAAACAAGCCAATTAAAAAATGGGCTATGGAACTAAATAGAGAGTTCTCAAAAGTAGAAATACAAATGGAACATAAGCATCTGAAAAAATGTTCTATATCTCTAGTCATCAGGGAAATGCAGATCAAAACGACATTGAAATTCCAACTCACTCCTGTCAGATTGGCTACCATCACGAAAACAAATGACCATAAATGCTGGCAAGGATTTGTAAAAAGAGGAACCCTTCCACACTGTTGGTGGGAATGCAATCTGGCCAGCCATTGTGGAAATCAGTGTGGAAGTTCCTAAGATAGCTAAAATTAGGTCTACCATATGACCCAACTATATACCTCCTAGGCATATATCCTAAGTACTGACCTCACTCCCTTAGAGATACTTGCTCAACCATGTTTATTGCTGCTGTATTCATAATAGCTGGGAAATGTAACCATCCTAGATGTCCCTCAACTGATGAGTACATAATGAATATATGGCACATCTATACAATAGAGTTCTACTCAGTGGTAAAGAAAAATGAAGTTATGAAATTTTCAGGAAAAAGATGGATCTGCAAAGGATTATACTAAGTGAGGTAACCCAGGCTCAGAAAGCCGAGCATTGCATGTTCTCTCTCATATGTGGATGCTAGCTACAGATTATTGGACTTCTGTGTGAGTGGGAAGAAAACTCAGTAGCAAAGGCCAGTAAGCTAGAAAAGAGATATAAAGGGAAGAGAAAGTAAGGGAGGGAGGTACTTAATAGGATGGTATTGTATATATATAAGTAGAAGAATAGATTAATGGGGGTGAAAAGGCTTAAGTGAGGCCAGGGGAAGAGATTGAGTAAAGAAAAGGTGGAGGGAGGGCTAATCAAAATCTAAGAGGATATAAATGTATCATACAGAAACCTACTTTTTTGGAAAATGGAACACTCATGAGCCATAGATTGTTGCTAGAAAATTTTCAGTGCCAGGGATGGGATACTTCCAGTGAGTTGTTGCCCAGGGTGGTCCCTGATGCCCCAAAACATTACAGACCATTGCTGAGGCCCTGGGTTTCCCACGAGGAATAGATGGTAAGACCCTGTTGTTGAAGTCTCAACATACTCGGGCTACAAGACCCCTGAGAAATCCTGCTGGAATTGAGCTGATAACCTCTTCCATGTAGACCAGCTGACAGAAAGCTGGAAGAAGCCATTCTGCATGCAGTTCAATGGGAGAGAGAGAAATCACCAGTGAAGATACTCAACAGTGGACACTGCAAGCCTTATATTTGGCCAGCCAGGACAAATGAGCCAATGGGGACAATAGTGGCAGATCTGTCATGGTGGAAACCAACTCCTCTCTAATTGGACTGGAGGCCCACTTCATGGGAGGGAATACATCCCTGATACTGAAAACTGAAAACAGGGGTAGGCATGAGCCCTAGGGGTGTAACATCTGCTGCTGTCTGGCTAAATGTATATACTATGTTCACCGAACTGCCCAGTAAGCACTTCTCTTAATGTTCATACCCATATGTTAATGCTACTCTCACTTTTGGTATAGAATTTTCTTTCAGATGGCAGTGACTTTGGGATGACTCTGAAGGCATCATGGTGCTGGAAAGAAGTGACAGGAATGCTCAGCACTGCAATATCTCTATCACACCTTCCATGGCTCAGGGTCTAGTGTGGAAGAGGTCGTGGAAAGAATGAAAGAGCCAAAGGAAGGGTAGGACTCCTTACAACGTGCTCCCCCCACACACAAAATGGTCTAGATATACATGACCTCACAGTGCCTGACACTACCTACACAAGACCATCATAATCGGAGGACAAGATCATGACATCAAAATAAAAGAGAGACTGATTGACAGGGGGAGGTGATACTATGGAGAATGGAGTTTCAAAGGGGAAAGTTGGGGCGGGAGGGTATGACCTTGGGAATTTTTTTTTTGAAGTAGGGTCTCACTTTAGCTCAGGCTGACCTGGAATTCATTATGTAGTCTCAGGGTGGCCTTGAAGTCATTGAAATTCTCCTACCTCTGCCTCCTGAGTGCTGGAGTTAAAGGCGTGCGCCACTGCGCCCAGCTATATTTTTTATAATCATGGAAGTTAATAAAAAAAATTGAAAAAAAACATCTACTTTTAGCCAAATCAGGCCTTTGCTTCTTTGTTTCTTATAAGCTGAATGTCTCTGTTTATGCTTTGCTTTATTTATTTATTAGTTTGTTTATTTATTTATGCGAGAGAGAGACAAAAAGGCAGACTGAATAGGTGAGTATGGGTGGGCCACACACAAGCTGCCAATGCATGTGCCATTTTGTGTACCTGTCTTTACATGGGTACTTTGGAATTTAACTTACTGATATCAGGTCTTATAAGCAAGTGCCTTTAACCTCTGAGTCATCTTTCCAGGCCCCCAATGTCTCAGTTAAGAGACTTTGGTGTTGTTGCATCCTGGCATAAAATGGTCAGCATGATCCAAGGGCCCATCTTCACTCATTACACTTTTGGGGAAATCTTCCCTTTGAATTCCTGTGTTAAATATTAGCAAACCTACCTGCTGGGCTGGGAGGAATCTTCCTGTGCTTTACTGTTCCACATGGGTTATAAGGTAAGAACCGGGTTACTATTTCATAGGTTTGGTCTGTAAGAGGAAGCACAAGGTATTCTCACTTCAGCAGCATATATACTAAAACTGGAATGATACAGAAAAGGTTAGAATTGCTTCTGTACAAAAATGATATTAAAATGTGTGAAATATTCCATATTTTTACACACACACATAAATACACACAAACCTTTCTAAGATAACATTTTATAGTCATATATTATCTTTTGTAAAAGCTTGATTTTTTTAAATTTTATTTTAGAGAGAGCATGCATGCGCGGGTGAGAAAGAATTGGTGTGCCAGGGCCTCAGCCACTGAAATCAAACTCCAGTCACTTGCACTTGCCACACCTTTGTGTGTTTGTTTTACATGGGATCTGGAGAGTCAAACATGGGTCATTGCACTTCGCAGGCAAGCGCTGTAACCACTAAGCCATCTCTCCAGCTTTATTTTTCCTTTCCTATAAGAATATTATTTTCTTGGTCTGGAGAGAGGGATCAGCAGTGAAAGGCACTTGTTTGCTAAGCATGATGGCCCAGATTTGATTTCCCAGTATCCATGTAAAGCCAGAAGCACAAAGTAGTCCATGCTTCTGAACTTCATTTACAGCAACAGGATGCACTGCTATGTTCATATGACTATCTCTGTGTTTGTGTATCTGCTGCAGTCAGGTTGGCATTGCTGGCAGAAATTGCTCAACCAAGAGTAGATTTTGGGAAAAGCTTACAGACTTGAGAGGAAGCTCCACAATAGCAGGGGAAAACGATGGCATGCGTAGAGGGTGGACATCACTTCCTGGCCAACATCAGGTGGACAACCACAACAGGAGAGTGTGCCAAACACTAGCAAGGGGACACTGGCTGTAATACCCATAAGCTCACCACCAACAATACACTGCCTCTAGGAGGCATTAATTCCCAAATCTTCATCAGCTGGGAACCTAGCATCCAGAATGCCTAAGTGTATGGGAGACACCTGAATCAAACCACCATATTATGCCCCTGGACCCCATAAACTGATAACCATACATGATGTAAAATGAAATGCATTCAGTCCAACTTTAAAAGTCCCCATACTTTTTTTTTATCAACCCTAATGATGTTCAAACATCCCCATAATCCAAGGTCATTTAACTAAGCCATAATACAAAAAAAAAAAAAAATCCTCCCAAATCCATAAAGGCACAGAATAAACATTCACACTGCAAAAGATGGCATTGGCCAAAGCAAAGAAATATTCAGCTAATACAAGATTTAAAACAACCAGGGCAAACATAAAACTATCTTGCTTCAAGTCCAACAACTCTAGTCAATGATAAATCTCCAAGTTCGATAATTCTAACCAGCAACAAGTCTCTGGTATTCCAATTCCACCCCTCTAGCTAGGCTACTCACAGTCCTGGAAAACTTCATCTGGAGCCACCACCTCTCCTTGGCAACCATCTCATGGTCCTGGTATCTCCACTGCAAGCCATGGTTCAGCCACATGGCTCCATTAGGTCTTCATGCAGTCATCCAGCAAACCTGCTTCACAATGCCAATGGCCATTTCCAAAACACAAGACCGCATTGCAAACTCAGTGACCCTCTCTTTACTGCATTTCTTATACTCCACAATACCAGATAGGGTGCCAATTTGTTAATCCAGGGAGGAATAAAGCAGACCTTGAAGAAGAGGACACTCCTTGAGAATTCAGGCCCCTTCAAAGAGTCTATATTCGAGCCAGGTGTGGTGGTGCATGCCTTTAATCCCAGCACTCGGGATGCAGAAGTAGAAGTATAGATGTGAGTTCGAGGCCACCCTGAGAATACATAGTGAATTCCAGTTCAGCCTGAGCTAGAGTGAGTCCCTACCGCAAAAAAAAAAAAAAAAAAAAAAAAAGAACATCTACATTCTTACTGTTGCCCCAGTGCAGGTCAGATGGCCCAATCTCAAAGGTTGTAATCTCTCAATTGCAGTGAATGGGCAGCAGTTCACCCAAAGATTTCATTTTTTTTTCTGTGCCATATCCCTGTGTACGTGCTAATCCATTACTACACAATGCAACCCTGTACAACTTCTCAGGACAGAGGCATAATAACAAGCCTTCTCACACAAAATGCTTCTAGCACATTCCAATGAAAGCTCTTTCTAACCCTCATAAGCCAAACCTCGCAGTCCATAGTTCTTACTGCATTCAGTGCTGACCATAATAGTCCATCAAGCTGTACTTATAACACTGCTATGCATCTTTTAGGCCCAGGTTTCAAATCCTGCCATATTCCTCTTGAAAATCAGCTCCAAAAGGCCAAAGCCATACAGTCAGGTGTCTAGCAGCAAATGACACCACCCTTCAGTACCAACATTACTGTTGCGTCAGGTTTGCATTGCTGGCAGAAATCACCCAACCAAGAGCAGCTTTTAGGGTAAAAAGGGGTTTATTTTGGTTTACAGACTCAAGGGGACACTTCACGATGGCAGGGAAAAATGATGGTGTGGTGGTTTGATTCAGGTGTCCCCCATAAACATAGGTGTTCTGAATGCTAGATTCCTAGCTGATGGAGATTTGGGAATTAATGCCTCCTGGAAGGGGTATATTGTTGGGGGCAGGTTTATGGATGTTATAGCCAGTTTCCCTATGCCAGTGTTTGCCACACTCTCCTGTTGCTATTGTCCACCTTATGTTGGCCAGGGGGTGATGTCCACCCTCTGCTCATGCCATCATTTCCCCCTGCCATCATGGAGCTTCTCCTTGAGCTGGTAAGCCAAAATAAGCCTCTTTGTCCCACAAGCTGCTCCTGGTTGGGTGATGTCTACCAACAATGTGAACCAGACTGCAATAGATGTCATGAGCAGAGGGTGGACATCACCCATTCGCCAACATCAGGTGGACAACCAAAACAGGAGAGTGTGCCAAACACTAGCAAGGGGATACTGGCTATAACACCCATAAGCCTACCCCAAACAATACACTGCCTCCAGGAGGGATTAATTCCCAAATCTCCATCAGCTGGGAACCTAGCATTCAGAACACCTAAGTTTATGGGGGCACCTGAATCAACCACCACAGTATCTGTCTCTCAAATAATACAAACACACACACACAAATATATATATACATATGTACATATGTATAGGTATAGGTAGGGTCTCATTCTAGCCCAGGCTGACCTGGAATTCACTCTGTGTTCTCAGGGTGTCCTCAAACTCACGGTGATCCTCCTACCTCTGCCTCCCGAGTGCTGGGATTACAGACGTGCGCCACCATGCCCGGCTTAATAAAATATTTTTAAAAGAATATCATTTCCTAATAGGAAAATATTTAACCTTGTATGTTCATAGTAATATTGACTCAGTAGGTCATGCTTAATTAAATACAGTCTGAAACTTCATAACTGAAATGGAGAAATTGACTATCTACTTATTTTACATTTATCATTATTTCTCTTTTAAAAATTTTATAAATATTTTTATACATTTATTTGACAGAGAAAGGGCAGGGGAAGACAGAGAGAATGGGCCCACCAACGCATCCAGCCAGTACAAATGAACTCCAGATGCATGCGCCCCCCTGTGCATCTGACTAACGTGGGTCATGGGGAATCGAGCCTGGGTCCTTTGGCTTTGCAGGCAAATGCCTTAACCACTAAGCCATCTGTTGCACTGCTGGTATAAATCACCTGACCAAGAGCAGAATGTGGGAAAAAAGAGCTTTAGTTTGGCTTACAGGCTCGAGGAGGAAGCTCCACGATGGCAGGGAAAACAACATGAGCAGAGGGGTGGACATCACCCCCTGACCAACATAAGTTGGACAACAGCAACAGGAGAGTGTGCCAAACACTGGCAAGGGGAAACTGGCTATAACATCCATAAGCCTACTCCCAACAATACACTCCCTCTTGGAGGCATTAATTCCCAAATCTCCATCAGCTGGGAACCTAGCATTCAGAATGCCAAAGTTTATGGGAGACACCTGAATCAAACCACCACATTCCGCCCCTGGACCCCATAAACTGATATCCATACATGATGTAAAATACAATGCATTCAATTCAACTTTAAAAGTCCCCACAGTTTTTTTTTTTTTTTTTTCTGGTGGGTGGTGCCTTGGAAATTGAAGCCAGGCCATTAAATTTCTTTCTTTCTTCCTCAATTTTTATTAACATTTTCCATGATTATAAAAAATATCCCATGGAACTACCCTCCCTCCCCCCACTTTCCCCTTTGAAATTCCATTCTCCATCATATCCCCTCCCAGTCCCCATAGTTTTTAATCAATCCAAATGATGTTCAAACATCCCCATAGTCCAAGATCTTTTAACTGAGCCATTATAACTAAAAAATCCCCCCAAAACCCATAATGGCACAGAATAAAAACTCACACTGCAAAAGATGGCATTGGGCACAGCAAAGAAATATTCTAGCAATACAAAATTTGAAACAACCAAGGAAAACATCAAACTCTGTAGCTTTAAGTCCAACAACTCTAGCCAGTGACAAATCTCCAAGTCTGATAACTCTAACCAGCAACAAATCTCTGGACTTCCAATTCCGCCCCTCCAGCTAGGCTACTCACAGTCCCAGAAAACTTCATCAGGGCTGGCAGCTTTCCTTAGCAGCCATCTCGTGGTCCCAGCATCTCCACTGGGTCTCCACTGAAATCCATGGTTCATCCTCATGGCTCCATTGGGTCTCCATGCAGGCATCCAGCAAACCTGCTTCACACTGCCCGTAGCCATTTCCAAAACACAAGATCGTATTGCAAACTCAATGACCCTCTCTTTCCTGAATTTCTTATACTCTGCAATACCAGGTAGCATGCCAATTTGTTAATCCAGGGGGAATAAAGCATACTTTGCAGAACAGTACACTCCTTGAACACTAAGGCCCCTTCAAAAGAGTCTACATTCTTCCTGTTGCCCTGGTGCAGGTCAGCTGACCCACTCTCAAAGGTTGTAATCTCTCAAACAACTTGCAGGTGAATGGGCATCAGTTTAGGCCCAAAGATTTCATTTTTTTTTTTCTGTGCCATATCCCTCTGCTCACACCAGTTCATTTCTATGTAAAGCAACCCTGCACAACTACTCAGGACCCAGGCATAACAGCAAGCTTCTCACACAAACTGCTAGCCCAGTCCAAGCAAAGCTCTTTCTCACCCTCATAAGTCAAATCTCACAGTCCATAGTTCTTACTGCATTCAGGCCTTTCAACTCTGACCATAATAGTCCATCAAGCTGTACTTACAGCACTGCAAGGCGTCTCTTAGGCCATAGTTTCAAATCCTTCCACATTCCTCTTGAAAATCAGCTCCAAAAGGTGAAAGCCACACAGTCAGGTGTCTAGCAGCAACCCCACTCCTGGGTACCACTTTAATGTTGCAGTCTGGTTTGCATTGCTGGTAGAAACCACCTGACCAAGAGCAGAATGTGGAAGCAAGAGGTTTATTTTGGCTAACAGACTCAAGGGGGAAGCTCCACGATGGCAGGAAAAACAATGACAAGAACCGAGGGTGGACACCACCCCCTGACCAACATAAGTTGGACAATAGCAACAGGAGAGTGTGCCAAAAACTGCAAGGGGAAACTGGCTATAACACTCATAAGCCTTCCCCCAACAATACACTCCCTCCTGGAGGCATTAATTCCCAAATCTCTATCAGCTGGGAACCTAGCATTTAGGACATATAAGTTTATGGGGAACACCTGAATCAAACCACCACACCATACCTCCAGCCCTTTTGAAAAGATGTATTTATTTATTTATTTGACAGAAAAAGAGGGAGAGAGAGGGGGTGGGGGAGATAAAGGTATTTTATTTATTTAGCTAAGAGAAAAAAAAAGACAGAAAGGGAGAGCAAGAATGCACCAAGTTCTCTAGCCAATACAAACAAACTCCAGATGCATGCACTACCTTGTGCATCTGGCTTTACATGTGTACTGGGAATTGAACTCAGGTCTTTAGGCTTTGCAAGCAAGTGCCTTAACTGCTGAGCCATCTCTCCAGCCCATCATTATTTCAGTGATCCTATCTCTCTGCCTCCCCAGTGTTAGCATGTACCACCACTCAGCAATGTTGTGATCATATTTGGCCCCTCTTTCTTGTCTCTGTCTCTGTCTGCCACTGAACCCCTTCTTCTCAATTAGTTCCCCTCCTACTTTAATGTCTTTTTATTCTTAGTAATGTTGCTTGCATGCACATGGGTGTGGAGTGTTTTAGTGGAGCATGGTCACCTTACCGGTGTCTACACGCTGAAGATGTCTCCCTTTCCCCTGGTGACTAGCAACAGCCACCAGTTCCTCAGGGAGCAATGGAGGCTCAAGAGCCCCTCCCCCAGTATGTATGTTTGCTGACTGGCTGGAGCCCAAACCACAGCAGCTGCTCTACATTGAGGTAATGCTCTTAAAATGAAAACCAGGTATGATGACTCACACCTGAAATCCCAGCATTTGGATTACTTTGAGTTCTTGGCCTGCCTGGCTACAGAGTGAGGCCCTGTCTCAAAGCAAAATAAAATATAAATCTCAGGTCAGGGCAAGTGTGGAGGTGCTGCCTTTAATCCCAGCACTCGGGAGGCAAAGGTAGCATTGCCATGAGTTTGAGGCCACCCTGAGAGTACCTAGTGAATTCCAGGTCAGGCTGAGCTAGAGTGAGACACTACTTGGATAAACATATGTGTGTGTGTGTGTGTGTGTGTGTATGTAGACTTTCCAGCTGGGCCTGGGGCACATATCTGTACTCCTAGCACTGTGAAGCCTGAAGCAAGAATACCACAAGTTCAAGGCTAGCCTATGTTACATAGTAAGCCTAAGTCTCAAAAAAGCCTACTTAGGGCTGGAGAGATGGCTTAGTGGTTAAAGCACTAGCCTGCAAAGCTGAAGGACCTAGGTTTGATTCTGCAGGACCCACCTAAGCCAGATGTTTCATGCATCTGGAATACATTTGCAGTGGCTAGAGGATCTGGCCCACCCATTCTCTATCTCTCTCTCTCTCTCTCTTCTCTCTGCTTCTTTCTCTCTCTCTCAAATAAATAAAAATAAAATATTAAAAAAAAACACTAAAAAAACAAGAGCAACAACTAAGAAAACCAAACACAAACAAATAAAAGTGCACCTATTGGGCTGGAGTGGTTTAAGTTAGTGGTTAAGCCATTTGCAGGCAAAACCAAAGAGTAATGGAGGAAAGGTAAGGAAAACAAAACAAAATCTATTCAAAATACCATAATGATGATGACAGCAAAATAAAAGAGAGACTAGGGCTGGAGAGTTGGCTTAGTGTTTAAGTGCTTGCCTGTGAAGCCTAAGGACCCTGATTAGAGGCTCAATTCCCCAGGACCCACATTAGCCAGATGCACATGGGGAGGCACACGTCTGGAGTTCATTTGCATTGGCTGAAGGCCCTGGCATGCCCATTCCCTCTCTATCTTCCTCTTTCTCTCTCTGTTGCTCTGATATAAATAAAAATAATAAAATAGAATAAAGTTTTTAAAAATAAAGTAAAATAAAAGAGAGACTAGTTGAGGGGGGAAGGAATATGATGGAGAATGGATTTCTGAAGGGGAAAGTGGGGAAGGGGAGGTAGGAGGATCACCATGTATCAAGGCCACCCTGAGACTACACCGTGAATTCCAGATCAGCCTAAACTACAGTGAAACCCTACCTCAAAAAGTTTTAAAAAACTCCAGCCAGACATGATGGTGCATGCCTTTACTGCCAGCACTTGGGAGGCAGCAGTAGGAGGATCACCATGTGTTCACGGCCACTCTGAGACTGCATAGTGATTTCCAGGTCAGCCTGGGGTAGAGTGAAACTCCCCATTGCAAAGGTTCAGGACACCCTGGCTCCTCCCTGCCCCTGAAGCAGCCCCTTGGAATGCCCCTGTACACTGAAGGCATGCCTGCATCATCAGCCTGTCTCTGCCCTGACAAGTCAGGAGTTCCTCCACATAGCCAGGCATGAGCTCTACCTGGAAGCCACATCTCCAGCCCTCTGACACTGATTTTCAAAAGTGGATTTGTAATCCAAATCTCTTTAAATCTCTGACCTGCAGTCAGGCATGGTGGCACATGCCTTTAATCCCAGCACTCAGGAGGCCAAAGTAGGAAGTCCACTGTGAATTCAAGGCCAGTTTGAGATTACATAATTAATTCCAGGTCAGCCTGGGCTAGTGTGAGATACTATCTCATAAAACAAAACAAACGTTAAAAAAAAATCCCTTACCTGCCCCTATAGGGAAGGGGCTCCATCTCCGTTCTGCTGGAGCACACCCTGCATGTAAGACTGGGTAGTGTTGTTTCCAGTGACACATGGGTTCATTTCTGGGTGTGTTTTATTTTCCAGGCTGAAAGACAGGGTATCAGTACAGGACAGTCACATGGGGTCCTATAAATGGATGTTATGATGTAGCCATATGCCTCCTTAACACTCTAGGGAAGGACCTGGCTGCAGCTTTTGCCTCTGCAAGACCCAGGGTTCCCAGCTTCCTTCCGGACACCACATATGAACTACTCCAGACCTGGGTGGCAGGTTCCAGAAGTGTCCTGGGATAGGGATTCACCTTTCAACAAGGCTTCAAAGGCAGAGAAATCCAGGCATGGTGGCTCACCCCTATAATCTCAGCTGAGGTAAAGGGATCAAGAGTTCAAGGCCAGGCTGGAAAGATTGCTTAGTGGTTAAGGCTTTTGCCTGCCAAGCCATAGGACCCAGGTTCAATTCCCTACAACCCACGGAAACCAGATGCACAAGGTGGTGCATGTGTCTGGAGTTCATTTTCACTGGTGTACCTATTCTCTCTCTACCCCTTCTCTCTACCTCTCTCACACACACTCTCTCTCAAATAAATAAATAAAAATAAAATATTAACAAAAGAGTTCAAGGGCTAGAAGGATGGCTTAGCAGTTAAGGCGTTTGCCTGCAAAGCCAAAGGACCCAGGTTTGATTCTCCAGGACCCACATTAGCCAGATGCAGAAGGAGGCGCACATGCCTGGAGTTCGTTTGCAGTGGCTGGAGGCCCTGGCGTGCTCGTTCTCAATCTCTCTCTCTGCCTGTTTCTCTCTTCCTCCCTCTTTCTCTGTCAAATACATAAAAATAAAATATTTTAAATTGAAAAAAAAGAGTTCAAGAAGCTGGATATGGTGGTAGCACACCTTTAATCCCATGATTATAAACAATATCCCATGGTAATTCCCTCCCTCACTCCCTCCCCCCCCCCCACTTTCCCCATTGAAACTCCACTCTATCATATCACCTCCCCCATTAATCAGTCTCTCTTTTATTTTGATGTCATCATCTTTTCCTTTTATTATGATGGTCTTGTGTAGGTAGTGTCAGACACTGTAAGGTTATGGATATCCATGGCCTAGAGTATTTTTGTTTTTTGATGTATGGTCTCACTCTATGGAGGCTGACCACCATCCTCTGACCTCAGTCTTCCAAGTGCTGGGATTAAAGGTTGTATCACCATGCCTGGGTAATTTACAATTTTTATTTATTTGAGAGAGAGAGACAGAGGATGGGTGAACCAGGGCCTCTAACCACTGAAAACAATAACCACTGAAAACAAACTCCAAACACATATGCCACCATGTGTATCTAAGTTATGTGGCTTCTGGGGAATATTACCAGGGGCCTTTGGCTTTGCAGCCAAGCACCTTAACCACTAAGTGGCTTAACCACTAAGCCAAGTATGCAATCAGCTTACAGTTTTCTTGGGTAGGTCTCACAATGTAGCCCAGGTTAACTTCAAATTTTCACTCCTTTCCAAAACTTCAAACTCACATGTGATGGGATTATAGGCATTTGTCCCCACCCAGACATCCACCAGCACCCCTTCACTGTTTTGTTTCATTTAGAGAGGTGTGCCAATGTATCCCAGGCTGACCTTCAACTCCAGATCCTTCTGCCAAAGCCTCTCAAGTGTGGTTGGGATTACCAGCTGCAGAGTCCAGGTCTGCCCTTCTAGGACCCTTTCCTGAGTCTTCTCCCAGTTTTCCCTCTTTGGGGCTGGGGTGCAGCTCAGTGGTAGAGCACTTTTTTAAATATAGTTTTTGCTTTAAAAGTATTTTTATTTTTATTTTTATTTATTTGACAGAGAGAACTAGAGGACAAGAGAGAGAGAGAGAGAGAGAGAGAGAATGAGAATGGATGCGTCAGGGTCTCCAGCTGCTGAAAACGAACTCCAGACACATGCGCCACTTTGTGCATCTGGCTTACATGGGTTTTGGGTAATTGAACCTGGGTTCTTTGGCTTTGCAGGCAAGCACCTTTGTTGCTAAGTCACACCATCAGCCCACATTGGGGTTTTTAAGCCTGCAGCACAATACTAGGTTATATTATCAGCATGGCTGAAATGCATACTTCAAAGGATTTAGGCTGGCCAGGTGTGGAGGGCACACATTTAACTCTAGCACTGGAGAGGCAGAAGTAGGAAGATCGCTGTGAGTTTTACATCATCCTGGAGTAGAGTGAGTTCCAGGGCAACATGGAATGAGACCGTACCTCAAAACCAACCACAAAAAGATGGTGAAATTGTTTAGGTTAGATCTACATTACTCTTGGGCCTCAGTCAAGCAGCCTGCTGGGTCACTCATGCCTTTAATCTCAACACATGATAGGCTGGGCCACAGAGTGAGTCTCCCATCTTCAAAAGTAAAAATAAGGACCGGGCTTGCTGGCACATGCCTTTAATCCCAGCACTTGAGAGGCAGAGGTAGGAGGATGCTGTGAGTTCAAGGCCACCCTGAGACTACATAGTGAATTCCAGGATAGCCTGCGCTAGAGTGAAACCCTACTTTGGAAAAAAAAAAAAAAAGTAAAGATAAGGAAGAGGAGGGAGGAAGAAAGGAAAGGAAAAATAAAACATTATGTGAACTGTATTATCCACTGTCTATACAAAGTGTCAGCATTTCAATTCATGTCTCTTCCCTTAGAACAGAGACAGTAAAATTAAGATGTTGAAAATTGTATTGTGAGCCAGGCGTGGTGGTGCACGCCTTTCATCCCAGCACTCGGGAGGCAGAGGTAAGAGGATCACCAGGAGTTCAAGGCCAACCTGAGACTACAGAGTTAATTCCAGGTCAGCTTGGACCAGAGTGAGACCCCACCTTGAAACCCCCCCCCCAAAAATAAAACAAGAAAAGTATCATGGGAAGGGAATTTGAAAGAACATTGTCTGCTTTCTTCTTCTTTCTTTCTTTCCTTCTTTCTTTTTAACTTTACTAAACTGGGCGTGGTGGCTCACGCCTTTCATCCCAGCACTTGGTAGGAAGAGGTAGGAGGATCATCATGAGTTCGAGGCCACCCTGAGACTACATAGTGAATCTGAGCTAGAGTGAGATCCTACCTTGAAAAACAAAAAAGGGGGGGGGGCTGGAGAGATGGTTTAGTGGTTAAGTGCTTGCCTGTGAAGCCTAAGGACCCCAGTTCGAGGCTCGATTCCCCAGTACCCACGTTAGCCAGATGCACAGGGGGGTGCACGCATCTGGAGTTTGTTTGCAGTGGCTGGAGGACCTGGTGTGCCCATTCACTCTCTCTCTCTCTCTCTCTCTCTCTCTTTCTCTCTCTATCACTCTCAAAAAAAAAAAAAAAAAAAAAAACTGGCCTGTATTAAAAAAAAAAAAATTGGCTTACTTTAAGGCATTTGCCTGCAAAGTCAAAGAATACAGGTTCAATTCCCCAGGACCCATGGAGGCCAACTGGACAAGGTCTCTATCTGCCTCTTTCTCTCCCCCTGCCATCTCTCAAATAAATAAAAATAATAAAATTAAAAAAATATTTACTAGAGAAAGAGAGAGAGAGAGGGAGGAGATGGGGGGGGAAGATACTGCCAAGCATAGTAGCACTTGATAAACTGAGGCAGGAGAGTCACCTTGAGATTGAGGCCAGCTGGGGCTACATAGTGACTTCCAGGCCAGCCTGGGCTTGTTATTGTTAGTCATGTGGAAACCCATCCTGGTGGCTTTATGAGCTCTGCCACTGAGCTACACTCCCAGCTACTTTTGTTCCTTGAATTTTAAAAAATATTTATTATTTTTAATATTTAGTATTAATATTATTTTTTATAATCATGGAAATTGTTAATAAAATGTTTTTTGAAAAAAAAAGAAAGAAAGAAGGGATTTAGTGGAGGAGGGAATGGAGAGGGAACAGTGAGGTGGTGGGAGGGGATTATGATCATGGTATATTGTCTATATGTACAAAGGTTGTTAATAAAAGTTTTTAAAAGAAAAAAAATTATCTAAGCCGGGCGTGGTGGCTCATGCCTTCAATCCCAGCACTCGGGAGGCAGAGGTAGGAGGATTGCCATTAGTTTGAGGCCACCCTGAGATTACATAGTTAATTCCAGGAAATCCCAGAATTATATACATATATATGCCATATATTATATACCAGAGTCAGACCCTACCTCAAAAAAACAACAATATATATATTTCGAGGTAGGGTCTGACTCTGGTCCAGGCTGACTATAATTAACTATGTAGTCTCAGGGTGGCCTCGAACTCACGGTAATCTTCCTACCTCTGCCTCCCAAGTACTGGGATTAAAGGCAAGCCTGGTTTGTAAATAAATATTTATTTATTTATTTTATTATTATTATTATTTTTGTTTTTTTGAGGTAAGAGTCTCACTCTAGCCCAGGCTGACCTTCTTTCTTTCATTAAATTTGATGCTCTTTGTGTGTGAGACAAACAAAGAAATAGAAGGGTTCTTTTTAAAACTTTACAAGAAAGAGAAAGAGAGAGAAAATGGGTGCTTCCGGGCCTCTTGCCACTGCAAATGAACTACAGACACATTTAGCACATTGGGCATCTGGTTTTTGCAGAGAATCAAATCAGAACTGGCAGACTTTGCAAGAAAGCACATTTAACTGCCAAACCTTCTCTCCAGACCCAGAGGATAGATTCAAATGCACAGACAGAACTCATTTTTAAAACTATGATGGGGGCTGGAGAGATGGCTCGGTGGTTAAAGAAATTTTAACCTGGACAGTGTGAGAGATAATGGCACACCAGGGCCTCCAGCCACAGCAAACGAATTCCTGATGCATGCACAACATTCCACATCTGGCTTTATGTGTGTGTACTAGGGAACTGAATACGGGTTATTGGACTTTGCAGCAAAGCAACTTAACCACTCAGCAGTCTGTCCACTACCCTGGCTACAGATTTAGTGCAGCCAGCAAGGATATGTCCCTTCAGTGATCAATAACACCTAATGTTACTATTGTGCATGTTTACTAATTTCTCTGAAACATTTTGGTTTGTTTTCAAGTTTATTGGATTATAGTTTATTCCTTATTTGCTTACTATCAATATGAGAGATTTGCTGACTCACATTGTGCTTTTCTGTTTATGAATCACCTGATTAGATATCTTCGCTTCTGTGTTCTCATGGATGAGACTGTCTTTCTTCCTCTCTGTGTATAGCATTTCTTTACACCCATTGTGTAGTGTGGGCTTGGTGGTCATAAACTAGTTTAATTTGGGTCATGTTGATATATCTATGCTTTGGCAATTTTATTTATTTATTTATTTTTAAATAGAGTCTCACTCTAGCTCAGGCTGACGTAGAATTCATCATGTAGTCTCAGGGTGGCCTCGAATTTATGGCAATCCTCCTATCTCTGCCTCCCAACTGCTGGGATTAAAGGAATGCACCATCACACCTGACTATTTCTATGGCAATTTTGAAAGCCATCTTTCCTGGATATAGCAACCTTGTCTGGCAGTTATATCTTTTCAGTGTTTGAAATAGAATATCCCAGGCTTCCCTAGCTTTTAGAGTTGCTGGAGAATAATCTGGTGTTATTTTGTCAGTTACTGTATTTTGTCTTTTCATTTTGTACAGAATAAACTGGTATCACATCCAGTTTCCCAAGAGGAAAACAAGACACAAATGCCGAGTTGCCAATAAAAGATGAGACCAATTAACATGAGGATGAGGAGTTAGAGAGGTACAATGGTTTGTTCCTTTTTCTAAGTTAAACTGCTTCAGTAGCATTCATAGCAATAAGTTTCATGTACAATTAGTGGGCTGCAAAGCAAATGTCAAAACAAACCACAAGGAAGTTACAAACCCAACTATTGTGCGTGGTCACCAAAAGAATTATAGAAAAGGATATTACATTCACAATCTTTCATAGTTTATGAATGAGAATTTAATGAGTGTAAAATGCTTTTCATATCCCTACAATCATAGTAATTTTACCTTTCATCTTTCTCGTTCATGGAAAAAGGTCAGTTTCAGACAGTGAGGAAAAAAATCTTGAAGCCATTGAAGAAAACAACCCAGATGAGACCTCTGATAGTGAATTATAGTAGGACATCATTACTGTGAGTTAAAGTAGGAATAAAAACATAAAAGCTGGATCACAAGGTGAAGTTTAATAAATAAAAATGTAGTTTTCTTAATTTCTTTCCTAAATGCTTAGAAACAGAATTACTTAATAAGTTAATTATTAAATATGTTTTATTTTCTGACACAATGTGGCCTGAACAATTCATTTCCTCTTGTGGTGTCCATAATTGATCCTATGGCTTCCTCAATTTTTGGCAGGCATTCTCCCATATAACACATCTCTAGCAGTGAAGTTTATATTATTGCTCACTAGCATAAGGTTTGAAGGTCTACATGTCATAAACCAGATGTCAAATCTTTGTTTGTATGGAGACTTACAACACAATGAGAAGGATTAAGAAAAATGGCATCATGCCATCTTATTGAATCTTGTTGCAAAATGGAAGGATACAAATGCAAGATTTTGTCCTTTATAAAATGATCACTACAATTACTTTCATAACTGTCTTGCCATTGTATGTAAGGCTGGAGTCTTAATAAGACAGAGTGTACTATAAATATGTAAAAAGAAGAACACACTATCTTCTACCATGGTGGAACAAATGAACACTTTCTATATGCATGTGTGTGTGTGTATACACATATATATATATGAGAGGTGGGGGGCAGGGTCCTGTTCTAGCCCAGACTGGCCTGGAATTCACTTGGTACTCTCAGTGTGGCCTTGAACCCACAGAGATCCTCCTAACTCTCTGCCTTCCAGGTGCTGGGATTAAAGGTGTATGCCACCACACCCAGCTTCACTTTCTATATTTTTAGTTGTTGAATTTTTTTTCATTTGAACATCATTATTTTATTTTCCATTGCTAGTCTGTAAACCCAATACCTATAGCACTGTAAAGAAGCCATACTTAGTCATGTGTGTGTGTGTGTAACTACTTCACCATTAATCTAAGTTCTTTGCCTTCCTCTTCTTTTTATTTTAATTTATTTATTTATTTGAGAGAGAAATAGGGAGAGAGAGAGAGAGAAAGAGAGAGAGAGAGAGAGAGAATGGGTGCACCAGATTCTCCAGCCACAGCAAATGAACTCCAGATGCATGCACCCCCTTGTGCATCTGACTTACTTGAGTCCTAGAAAATTGAACCAGGATTCTTTGGCTTGGCTGGCAAACAGCTTAACCTCTAAGCCATCTCTCCACCCCCTTTACCTTCCTCTTCTATTAATGGGGTGCTTATCATGGAAAATACCCAAAAGAATCCCACTTTTATTTTTTATAGTTTAGATGACTTAAGGAACTTTTTTTTTTTGCTGATCACACAGAGCACAATGTTGGCAAATTCTAAAGCTTGAATGAGATTGTAGTTTCATTCCTGTATTTTTTTCTTTTTTATTAATTAATTTGCATGGGAGAATGAAAGAGAGAGTTCTCACAAGAGTGAGCAAGCAAACATGGTGCTCCAGGGCCTTTTCCCCTGCAAACAAACTCCAGATGCGTGTACCCCTTTGTACATTCGGCATTACATGGGTGCTGGGGAATCAAACCCAAGCCATCAGGTGCTCAAGCAAGCACCTTTAACCACTGAGCAATCTTTCCAGCCCCATTATTCCTCTGTTTTTCATACCAGGTAACAACTGTATTTCTGCCCAATTAATATTTGAAGCTTGTCTCAAACTATTAGGTGTAAGAGTAGACAAACTCACCTGTTCATGGTGGCAAAATGGAAGATGCTCTTGAGCCTTGTTTACACCACACATTTGACATGAAATGTTGCTAGAACTCAAGGCCATTATTAGCACCTTCCCTTGAAGCAGCAGAGGAAGAATGCAGCACTGAGGTCTCTGGATCCTTCTTTCCTGGCAGCTGGAACATCTTTGAAAAGACCCTTGTCTCTCATCTTTTTATTATGGTTTTCAGTGCTACAAAGTATAGTGGCCATACACTGAGGTCCTTTGTGACAGAATTTTAAATATCTTAAACTGAGCAATTTTCACTAAAAATCTCCACAATATGAATTGAATCTGAAGAAAATACATATACACTCTTAGAATTGCTCCTCACGCCATTAGTTCTGAAAGACCATACAGTTTGCTTGACACTGTCAGGTTATGACACTAGCAATTCTGTTACTTAATACATCCCCTGTCAATTTGTTAAAGTTCAGTTACAATTATAGCCATTGTGCATGGTAGTTTACTTTCAAGCATCAATTTTTTTGGACTTTTTAATTTTTTTATTAACAACTTCCATGATTATAAAAAAAAATACCACATGGTGATACCCTCCCTCCCCCCACTTACCCCTTTGAAACTCCACTCTCCATCATACCCCCTCCCCATCTCAATCAGGCTCTCTTTTACTTTTGATGTCTTGATCTTTTCCTCCGCTTATGATGGTCTTAGGCAGGTAGTATCAGGCACTGTGAGGCCATGGATATCCAGGCCATTTTGTGTCTGGAGGGAGCATGTTGTATCAACCATCAGATTTTGACAACTTCCTTCCTTAGTTTCTCAGTGCAATCATTACTTCTTTCTTTAATCCCTTTCTTCTTCCATTCTGCATTTCATTGACTTCTTCCTTTCCTCCATTCTTCACTTTGATTTATATGCTCTGGCTGTATTAAATATATGAAGACATAGAAGAGCGCTTACTTCATTAACTTTCAGTCTTTAATATGATTGATATTCTCACCATAATACTTGAGGTGTGGTTCCAAAGTGATTCATCCTACCAATGAAATCAGTTTCATTGTGCTATATTTTTATACTCTCCATTTTATTATTTTATATTGCTAACTTAAAATGTATTTGGCCTTTATAAGGAGCTGGAAGTACTGGATACTCCCCAAAACCAAGGTACGATTTTATACATTTAATCATTTTAATTAGGTAACTTGGAATACAGGAATAAAACTGATAACTTGTGTATTATTCTGAATAGATTGACATGGCCAAGATTCAAGTACATTTCACATGTTAAAGTAGGTTATGTACAAGCTCTTCTGTGCAGTGTTCCTCCACTGTTGTGGATAGTCTGATACATGGTCCAAATGTTTTTACTTCTATGGTCACAACAATGGCTGCTCTTTTTTTAAACCAGTGGTTTTATAGCAGATCCCACTAACCTGTGATTATAGGACCAAAAGTTATATAATATAAATAAGGAAATCATGCAAATCCTGGACTGTAAATATTTTCTTAGAAATGGAAAGTACCTGCATGTAGAACACATTCTACTTATAACATTTAACATAGTGAGGATATTTTCATTGATTTTTCTGCTTACCAGTTTGTTTGCTGTACTGTTTATAACTTTAACATATTTGTAGTGTGTTTTATTTCTCAATAAATAGTTTCCTTGAATTCTTCTTATGTTGGCTTCTCTTTTTATTTATCTTCCTTTCTAATAGCTAAGTTAGGCTATATCCAAATGCTACACAATATCAGCATTTTGGAGACTTTGAATTTACTAAGTGGCAGTAATAACTTTGAACACCTATCTCTTAAGACTGGGGCTAGCCCTAGGGTGTGGTGGCACATTCCTTTAATCCCGCACTCTGGAGGAAGAGGTAGGAGGATCACCAGGAGTTAGAGGCCATCCTGATACTACATAGTGAATTCCAGGTCAGCCTGAGCTAGAGTGAAACCCCACCTCAAAAACAAAACAAAACAAAAACAAACAAACAAACAAAAAATCCCAATCAAACCAAAGGAAAAAAAATAAAAGGAAAGAAAGCAAAGCAAAGCAAAGAAAAAAGACTGGGGCTAGCAGCCTTCCTTATTTGTCATTATGTGGGTGGATGATGTAGTAAGAAAATGGAAGCGAACAATGATTCCTGAAGAATGTAAAAGACAAATTAACAAGCAAATGAACAATCTGCTTTCACAGGATTAAGATTTTGAGGTTGCAGAATGCAATTAAACTCTGCAGAAATTGGATGCTGGAGTAGCCTCTGCAAGACCCAGAGTTCCCGGCTTCCTTCCGGACACCACATATGAACTACTCCAGACCTGGGTGGCAGGTTCCAGAAGTGTCCTGGGATAGGGATTCACCTTTCAACAAGGCTTCAAAGGCAGAGAAATCCAGGCATGGTGGCTCACCCCTATAATCTCAGCTGAGGTAAAGGGATCAAGAGTTCAAGGCCAGGCTGGAAAGATTGCTTAGTGGTTAAGGCTTTTGCCTGCCAAAGCCATAGGACCCAGGTTCAATTCCCTACAACCCACGGAAACCAGATGCACAAGGTGGTGCATGTGTTTGGAGTTCATTTTCACTGGCGTACCTATTCTCTCTCTACCCCTTCTCTCTACCTCTCTCACACACACTCTCTCTCAAATAAATAAATAAAAATAAAATATTAACAAAAGAGTTCAAGGGCTAGAAGGATGGCTTAGCAGTTAAGGCGTTTGCCTGCAAAGCCAAAGGACCCAGGTTTGATTCTCCAGGACCCACATTAGCCAGATGCAGAAGGAGGCGCACATGCCTGGAGTTCGTTTGCAGTGGCTGGAGGCCCTGGCGTGCTTGTTCTCAATCTCTCTCTCTGCCTCTTTCTCTCTCCCTCCCTCTTTCTCTGTCAAATACATAAAAATAAAATATTTTAAATTGAGAAAAAAAGAGTTCAAGAAGCTGGATATGGTGGTAGCACACCTTTAATCCCATGATTATAAACAATATCCCATGGTAATTCCCTCCCTCACTCCCTCCCCCCCCCCCACTTTCCCCATTGAAACTCCACTCTATCATATCACCTCCCCCATTAATCAGTCTCTCTTTTATTTTGATGTCATCATCTTTTCCTTTTATTATGATGGTCTTGTGTAGGTAGTGTCAGACACTGTAAGGTTATGGATATCCATGGCCTAGAGTATTTTTGTTTTTTGATGTATGGTCTCACTCTATGGAGGCTGACCACCATCCTCTGACCTGTCTCCCAAGTGCTGGGATTAAAGGTTGTATCACCATGCCTGGGTAATTTACAATTTTTATTTATTTGAGAGAGAGAGACAGAGGATGGGTGAACCAGGGCCTCTAACCACTGCAAACAAACTCCAAACACATATGCCACCATGTGTATCTAAGTTATGTGGCTTCTGGGGAATATTACCAGGGGCCTTTGGCTTTGCAGCCAAGCACCTTAACCACTAAGTGGCTTAACCACTAAGCCAAGTATGCAATCAGCTTACAGTTTTCTTGGGTAGGTCTCACAATGTAGCCCAGGTTAACTTCAAATTTTCACTCCTTTCCAAAACTTCAAACTCACATGTGATGGGATTATAGGCATTTGTCCCCACCCAGACATCCACCAGCACCCCTTCACTGTTTTGTTTCATTTAGAGAGGTGTGCCAATGTATCCCAGGCTGACCTTCAACTCCAGATCCTTCTGCCAAAGCCTCTCAAGTGTGGTTGGGATTACCAGCTGCAGAGTCCAGGTCTGCCCTTCTAGGACCCTTTCCTGAGTCTTCTCCCAGTTTTCCCTCTTTGGGGCTGGGGTGCAGCTCAGTGGTAGAGCACTTTTTTAAATATAGTTTTTGCTTTAAAAATATTTTTATTTTTATTTTTATTTTTATTTATTTGACAGAGAGAACTAGAGGACAAGAGAGAGAGAGAGAATGAGAATGGATGCGTCAGGGTCTCCAGCTGCTGAAAACGAACTCCAGACACATGCGCCACTTTGTGCATCTGGCTTACATGGGTTTTGGGTAATTGAACCTGGGTTCTTTGGCTTTGCAGGCAAGCACCTTTGTTGCTAAGTCACACCATCAGCCCACATTGGGGTTTTTAAGCGTGCAGCACAATACTAGGTTATATTATCAGCATGGCTGAAATGCATACTTCAAAGGATTTAGGCTGGCCAGGTGTGGAGGGCACACATTTAATTCTAGCACTGGAGAGGCAGAAGTAGGAAGATCGCTGTGAGTTTTACATCATCCTGGAGTAGAGTGAGTTCCAGGGCAACATGGAATGAGACCGTACCTCCAAACCAACCACAAAAAGATGGTGAAATTGTTTAGGTTAGATCTACATTACTCTTGGGCCTCAGTCAAGCAGCCTGCTGGGTCACTCATGCTTTTAATCTCAACACGTGATAGGCTGGGCCACAGAGTGAGTCTCCCGTCTTCAAAAGTAAAAATAAGGACCGGGCTTGCTGGCACATGCCTTTAATCCCAGCACTTGAGAGGCAGAGGTAGGAGGATGCTGTGAGTTCAAGGCCACCCTGAGACTACATAGTGAATTCCAGGATAGCCTGCGCTAGAGTGAAACCCTACTTTGAAAAAAAAAAAAAAAAGTAAAGATAAGGAAGAGGAGGGAGGAAGAAAGGAAAGGAAAAATAAAACATTATGTGAACTGTATTATCCAGTGTCTATACAAAATGTCAGCATTTCTTCAATTCATGTCTCTTCCCTTAGAACAGAGACAGTAAAATTAAGATGTTGAAAATTGTATTGTGAGCCAGGCGTGGTGGTGCACGCCTTTCATCCCAGCACTCGGGAGGCAGAGGTAAGAGGATCACCATGAGTTCAAGGCCAACCTGAGACTACAGAGTTAATTCCAGGTCAGCCTGGACCAGAGTGAGAACCCACCTTGAAACCCCCCCCCCCAAAAAAAACAAGAAAAGTATCATGGGAAGGGAATTTGAAAGAACATTGTCTGCTTTCTTCTTCTTTCTTTCTTTCCTTCTTTCTTTTTAACTTTACTAAACTGGGCCTGGTGGCTCACGCCTTTCATCCCAGCACTTGGTAGGAAGAGGTAGGAGGATCATCATGAGTTCAAGGCCACCCTGAGACTACATAGTGAATCTGAGATAGAGTGAGATCCTACCTTGAAAAACAAAAAAAAGGGGGGGCAGCTGGAGAGATGGTTTAGTGGTTAAGTGCTTGCCTGTGAAGCCTAAGGACCCCAGTTCGAGGCTCGATTCCCCAGGACCCACGTTAGCCAGATGCACGGGGGGTGCAAGCATCTGGAGTTTGTTTGCAGTGGCTGGAGGACCTGGTGTGCCCATTCTCTCTCTCTCTCTCCCTTTTTCTCTCTCTGTCTATCACTCTCAACAACAACAACAACAACAACAACAACAAAAACTGGCCTGTATTTAAAAAAAAAAAAAAAACATTGGCTTACTTTAAGGCATTTGCCTGCAAAATCAAAGAATACAGGTTCAATTCCCCAGGACCCATGGAGGCCAACTGGACAAGGTCTCTATCTGCCCCTTTCTCTCCCCCTGCCATCTCTCAAATAAATAAAAATAATAAAATTAAAAAAATATTTACTAGAGAAAGAGAGAGAGAGAGGGAGGAGGTGGGGGGGGGGGGAGAAGATACTGCCAAGCATAGTAGCACTTGATAAACTGAGGCAGGAGAGTCACCTTGAGATTGAGGCCAGCTGGGGCTACATAGTGACTTCCAGGCCAGCCTGGGCTTGTTATTGTTAGTCATGTGGAAACCCATCCTGGTGGCTTTATGAGCTCTGCCACTGAGCTACACTCCCAGCTACTTTTGTTCCTTGGATTTTAAAAAATGTTTATTATTTTTAATATTTAGTATTATTATTTTTTATAATCATGGAAATTGTTAATAAAATGTTTTTTGAAAAAAAGAAAGAGAGAAGGGATTTAGTGGAGGAGGGAATGGAGAGGGAACATTGAGGGTGGTGGGAGGGGATTATGATCATGGTATATTGTCTATACGTACAAAGGTTGTTAATAAAAGTTTTTAAAAGAAAAAAAATTTATCTAAGCCGGGCGTGGTGGCTCATGCCTTCAATCCCAGCACTCGGGAGGCAGAGGTAGGAGGATCGCCGTGAGTTTGAGGCCATCCTGAGATTACACAGTTAATTCCAGGAAAGCCCAGAATTATATACATATATATGCCATATATTATATACCAGAGTCAGACCCTACCTCAAAAAAACAACAACAATATATATATTTCGAGGTAGGGTCTGACTCTGGTCCAGGCTGACTATAATTAACTATGGAGTCTCAGGGTGGCCTCGAACTCACAGTAATCTTCCTACCTCTGCCTCCCAAGTACTGGGATTAAAGGCAAGCCTGGTTTGTAAATAAATATTTATTTATTTATTTTATTATTATTATTTTTGTTTTTTTTGAGGTAAGAGTCTCACTCTAGCCCAGGCTGACCTTCTTTCTTTCATTAAATTTGATGCTCTTTGTGTGTGAGACAAAGAAAGAAATAGAAGGGTTCTTTTTAAAACTTTACAAGAGAGAGGAAGAGAGAGAAAATGGGTGCTTCCGGGCCTCTTGCCACTGCAAATGAACTACAGACACATTTAGCACTTTGGGCATCTGGTTTTTGCAGAGAATCAAATCAGAACTGGCAGACTTTGCAAGAAAGCACATTTAACTGCCAAACCTTCTCTCCAGACCCAGAGGATAGATTCAAATGCACAGACAGAACTCATTTTTAAAACTATGATGGGGGCTGGAGAGATGGCTCGGTGGTTAAAGAAATTTTAACCTGGACAGTGTGAGAGATAATGGCACACCAGGGCCTCCAGCCACAGCAAATGAATTCCAGATGCATGCACAACATTCCACATCTGGCTTTATGTGTGTGTACTAGGGAACTGAATACGGGTTATTGGACTTTGCAGCAAAGCAACTTAACCACTCAGCAGTCTGTCCACTACCCTGGCTACAGATTTAGTGCAGCCAGCAAGGATATGTCCCTTCAGTGATCAATAACACCTAATGTTACTATTGTGCATGTTTACTAATTTCTCTAAAACATTTTGGTTTGTTTTCAAGTTTATTGGATTATAGTTTATTCCTTATTTGCTTACTATCAATATGAGAGATTTGCTGACTCACATTGTGCTTTTCTGTTTATGTATCACCTGATTAGATATCTTCGCTTCTGTGTTCTCATGGATGAGACTGTCTTTCTTCCTCTCTGTGTATAGCATTTCTTTACACCCATTGTGTAGTGTGGGCTTGGTGGTCATAAACTAGTTTAATTTGGGTCATGTTGATATATCTATGCTTTGGCAATTTTATTTATTTATTTATTTTTAGGTAGAGTCTCACTCTAGCTCAGGCTGACCTAGAATTCATCATGTAGTCTCAGGGTGGCCTCGAATTTATGGCAATCCTTCTATCTCTGCCTCCCAACTGCTGGGATTAAAGGAATGCACCATCACACCTGGCTATTTCTATGGCAATTTTGAAAGCCATCTTTCCTGGATATAGCAACCTTGTCTGGCAGTTATATCTTTTCAGTGTTTGAAATAGAATATCCCAGGCTTCCCTAGCTTTTAGAGTTGCTGGAGAATAATCTGGTGTTATTTTGTCAGTTACTGTATTTTGTCTTTTCATTTTGTACAGGATAAACTGGTATCACATCCAGTTTCCCAAGAGGAAAACAAGACACAAATGCCGAGTTGCCAATAAAAGATGAGACCAATTAACATGAGGATGAGGAGCTAGAGAGGTACAATGGTTTGTTCCTTTTTCTAAGTTAAACTGCTTCAGTAGCATTCATAGCAATAAGTTTCATGTACAATTAGTGGGCTGCAAAGCAAATGTCAAAACAAACCACAAGGAAGTTACAAACCCAACTATTGTGCGTGGTCACCAAAAGAATTATAGAAAAGGATATTACATTCACAATCTTTCATAGTTTATGAAAGAGAATTTAATGAGTGTAAAATGTTTTTCATATCCCTACAATCATAGTAATTTTACCTTTCATCTTTCTCGTTCATGGAAAAAGGTCAGTTTCAGACAGTGAGGAAAAAAATCTTGAAGCCATTGAAGAAAACAACCCAGATGAGACCTCTGATAGTGAATTATAGTAGGACATCATTACTGTGAGTTAAAGTAGGAATAAAAACATAAAAGCTGGATCACAAGGTGAAGTTTAATAAATAAAAATGTAGTTTTCTTAATTTCTTTCCTAAATGCTTAGAAACAGAATTACTTAATAAGTTAATTATTAAATATGTTTTATTTTCTGACACAATGTGGCCTGAACAATTCATTTCCTCTTGTGGTGTCCATAATTGATCCTATGGCTTCCTCAATTTTTGGCAGGCATTCTCCCATATAACACATCTCTAGCAGTGAAGTTTATATTATTGCTCACTAGCATAAGGTTTGAAGGTCTACATGTCATAAACCAGATGTCAAATCTTTGTTTGTATGGAGACTTACAACAGAATGAGAAGGATTAAGAAAAATGGCATCATGCCATCTTATTGAATCTTGTTGCAAAATGGAAGGATACAAATGCAAGATTTTGTCCTTTATAAAATGATCACTACAATTACTTTCATAACTGTCTTGCCATTGTATGTAAGGCTGGAGTCTTAATAAGACAGAGTGTACTATAAATATGTAAAAAGAAGAACACACTATCTTCTACCATGGTGGAACAAATGAACACTTTCTATATGCATGTGTGTGTGTGTATACACATATATATATGAGGGGGGGGGCAGGGTCCTGTTCTAGCCCAGACTGGCCTGGAATTCACTTGGTACTCTCAGTGTGGCCTTGAACCCCACAGAGATCCTCCTAACTCTCTGCCTTCCAGGTGCTGGGATTAAAGGTGTATGCCACCACACCCAGCTTCACTTTCTATATTTTTAGTTGTTGAATTTTTTTTTCATTTGAACATCATTATTTTATTTTCCATTGCTAGTCTGTAAACCCAATACCTATAGCACTGTAAAGAAGCCATACTTAGTCACGTGTGTGTGTGTGTGTGTGTGTGTGTGTGTGTGTGTGTAACTACTTCACCATTAATCTAAGTTCTTTGCCTTCCTCTTCTTTTTATTTTAATTTATTTATTTATTTGAGAGAGAAATAGGGAGAGAGAGAGAGAGAAAGAGAGAGAGAGAGAGAGAGAGAATGGGTGCACCAGATTCTCCAGCCACAGCAAATGAACTCCAGATGCATGCACCCCCTTGTGCATCTGACTTACTTGAGTCCTAGAAAATTGAACCAGGATTCTTTGGCTTGGCTGGCAAACAGCTTAACCTCTAAGCCATCTCTCCACCCCCTTTGCCTTCCTCTTCTATTAATGGAGTGCTTATCATGGAAAATACCCAAAAGAATCCCACTTTTATTTTTTACAGTTTAGATGACTTAAGGAACTTTTTTTTTTTGCTGATCACACAGAGCACAATGTTGGCAAATTCTAAAGCTTGAATGAGATTGTAGTTTCATTCCTGTATTTTTTTCTTTTTTATTTATTAATTTGCATGGGAGAATGAAAGAGAGAGTTCTCACAAGAGCGAGCAAGCAAACATGGTGCTCCAGGGCCTTTTCCCCCTGCAAACAAACTCCAGATGCGTGTACCCCTTTGTACATTCGGCATTACATGGGTACTGGGGAATCGAACCCAAGCCATCAGGTGCTCAAGCAAGCACCTTTAACCACTGAGCAATCTTTCCAGCCCCATTATTCCTCTGTTTTTCATACCAGGTAACAACTGTATTTCTGCCCAATTAATATTTGAAGCTTGTCTCAAACTATTAGGTGTAAGAGTAGACAAACTCACCTGTTCATGGTGGCAAAATGGAAGATGCTCTTGAGCCTTGTTTACACCACACATTTGACATGAAATGTTGCTAGAACTCAGGGCCATTATTAGCACCTTCCCTTGAAGCAGCAGAGGAAGAATGCAGCACTGAGGTCTCTGGATCCTTCTTTCCTGGCAGCTGGAACATCTTTGAAAAGACCCTTGTCTCTCATCTTTTTATTATGGTTTTCAGTGCTACAAAGTATAGTGGCCATACACTGAGGTCCTTTGTGACAGAATTTTAAATATCTTAAACTGAGCAATTTTCACTAAAAATCTCCACAATATGAATTGAATCTGAAGAAAATACATATACACTCTTAGAATTGCTCCTCACGCCATTAGTTCTGAAAGACCATACAGTTTGCTTGACACTGTCAGGTTATGACACTAGCAATTCTGCTACTTAATACATCCCCTGTCAATTTGTTAAAGTTCAGTTACAATTATAGCCATTGTGCATGGTAGTTTACTTTCAAGCATCAATTTTTTTGACTTTTTAATTTTTTTATTAACAACTTCCATGATTATAAAAAAAAATACCACATGGTGATACCCTCCCTCCCCCCACTTACCCCTTTGAAACTCCACTCTCCATCATACCCCCTCCCCATCTCAATCAGGCTCTCTTTTACTTTTGATGTCTTGATCTTTTCCTCCTCTTATGATGGTCTTATGCAGGTAGTATCAGGCACTGTGAGGCCATGGATATCCAGGCCATTTTGTGTCTGGAGGGAGCATGTTGTATCAACCATCAGTTTTTGACAACTTCCTTCCTTAGTTTCTCAGTGCAATCATTACTTCTTTCTTTAATCCCTTTCTTCTTCCATTCTGCATTTCATTGACTTCTTCCTTTCCTCCATTCTTCACTTTGATTTATATGCTCTGGCTGTATTACATATATGAAGACATAGAAGAGCGCTTACTTCATTAACTTTCAATCTTTAATATGATTGATATTCTCACCATAATACTTGAGGTGTGGTTCCAAAGTGATTCATCCTACCAATGTATCATCAGTTTCATTGTGCTATATTTTTATACTCTCCATTTTATTATTTTATATTGCTAACTTAAAATGTATTTTGCCTTTATAAGGAGCTGGAAGTACTGGATACACCCCAAAACCAAGGTAGGATTTTATACATTTAATCATTTTAATTAGGTAACTTGGAATACAGGAATAAAACTGATAACTTGTGTATTATTCTGAATAGATTGACATGGCCAAGATTCAAGTACATTTCACATGTTAAAGTAGGTTATGTACAAGCTCTTCTGTGCAGTGTTCCTCCACTGTTGTGGATAGTCTGATACATGGTCCAAATGTTTTTACTTCTATGGTCACAACAATGGCTGCTCTTTTTTTAAACCAGTGGTTTTATAGCAGATCCCACTAACCTGTGATTATAGGACCAAAAGTTATATAATATAAATAAGGAAATCATGCAAATCCTGGACTGTAAATATTTTCTTAGAAATGGAAAGTACCTGCATGTAGAACACATTCTACTTATAACATTTAACATAGTGAGGATATTTTCATTGATTTTTCTGCTTACCAGTTTGTTTGCTGTACTGTTTATAACTTTAACATATTTGTAGTGTGTTTTATTTCTCAATAAATAGTTTCCTTGAATTCTTCTTATGTTGGCTTCTCTTTTTATTTATCTTCCTTTCTAATAGCTAAGTTAGGCTATATCCAAACGCTACACAATATCAGCATTTTGGAGACTTTGAATTTACTAAGTGGCAGTAATAACTTTGAACACCTATCTCTTAAGACTGGGGCTAGCCCTAGGGTGTGGTGGCACATTCCTTTAATCCCAGCACTCTGGAGGAAGAGGTAGGAGGATCACCAGGAGTTAGAGGCCATCCTGATACTACATAGTGAATTCCAGGTCAGCCTGAGCTAGAGTGAAACCCTACCTCAAAAACAAAACAAAACAAAAACAAACAAACAAACAAAAAATCCCAATCAAACCAAAGGAAAAAAAATAAAAGGAAAGAAAGCAAAGCAAAGCAAAGAAAAAAAGACTGGGGCTAGCAGCCTTCCTTATTTGTCATTATGTGGGTGGATGATGTAGTAATAAAATGGAAGCGAACAATGATTCCTGAAGAATGTAAAAGACAAATTAACAAGCAAATTAACAATCTGCTTTCACAGGATTAAGATTTTGAGGTTGCAGAATGCAATTAAGCTCTGCAGAAATTGGATGTTGGAGTAGCACAATATAGGAAGGAAGACATTCATGTAGACATTGGCAAACAGAGGTACATCTACCTGAGCTCTGCTTTTCCAGTAATATCTTCTCTCGGATGTCTGTGTGTGTAGGACTATTAATACAGTTATGTGCCTGTATATACCTCATATGTGGGACAAATAATTGCTTTTTCATTTATATTTAATTGAGAGAGATAGAGGCAAATAGAGAGAATGGGCACACCAGGGCCTCTAGCCACTACAAATGACCTCCAGACACATGTGCCACCCGTGGGGAACCGAACCAGAGTCCATTGGCTTTGCAGGCAATTGCCTTAAGTGCTGAGCCATCTCTCCAGCCCAATAATTGCTTTCTAAATGGGTTTTATGCTCTCTGAAAATGGTATGGCCAGTAAAATATGCAGTTTTTCATTGACTTGAGTATATATAGGTTTACAACACATTAAAACATTCAGGGAGGGGCTGGAGAGATGGCTTAGAGAATAAGGTACATGCGTGTGAAGACTAAGGGTCCAGGTTTGATTCTCCAGGTCCCATGTAAGGCAGATGCACATGGTGGGCATGTGTCTGGAGTTTGTTTGCAGTGGTTAGAGGCCCTGGTGCACCCATTTTCTCTCTCTCTCTCTCTCTCTGTCTCAAATAAATAAATAAAATAAATATTTAAAAAAATCACGGACTCCCTGTACTGTTTGGGGTAAAGGAAATAGTGTGTGTTTGGGGTCTTTTAAATGTATGATTTCTTTTTTTTGTTTGTTTGTTTTTGAGGTAGGGTCTCACTCTGGCTCAGGCTGACCTGGAATTCACTATGTAGTCTCAGGGTGGCCTCGAACTCTCGTTGATCCTCCTACCTCTGCCTCCCGAGTGCTGGGATGTATGATTTCTATGCTGAAGAACAGTGAGTGCCATTTTTTAGTTTCATGGCTTAATTTCTAAGCAGTGATAGAGAATGGAGAGGGGAACGTATATAGTTCAGCTTTGTTCTGTGTCATCAGGTTTATGTCAACTCAGGTAGCAGCGCTATTTGGGTTTTCATTTGAGCCTTCAAGAGAGGCTATTTGTGTAGACAAAGTATTCTTGGTCTTTGTCTACCACTCATTGATATGGAAATATGAATAAAATTCATCAAATATTGCATAGGATTAGTTTTGAAGCAGAGAAAGTGGTAAGTAATAGCACATTTTAACAGTTTATCTTTTTAAAATATTCATTAAGAAATGTCATTTAGTATGCAGCCAGCTGATCTTTCACTTGATTTTCAAAAGGACCCAAACTCATCCATGATTGCATGTTTTTATTCTGAAGGCTTTCCAAAGAGGTGCTCCAAATGATCCCTGAATCACTTTAAAATTGGAGTGATTAGCCGGGCGTGGTGGCACATGCCTTTAATCCCAGCACTTGGGAGGCTGAGGTTCAAGTCCACCCTAAGACTACTGAGTGAATTCCAGGTCAGCATGGGCTAGAGCGAGACCCTACCTAGAAGGAGGAGGAGGAGGAGGAGGAGGAGGAGGAGGAGGAAAGCTGCAAGCTGGAAGTGTATCTGGCTCACAAGAGAGAGTATATGTAGGCAGCGGAGCTGGAAACGCAGAGCTAACTAAACCTTTTGAAGGCCAGTTTCATCGACTCCTAGATACCAGGCATGGAGCTATAGCCCTGTGAGGTTCAGTCTTGCTTTGATCCAGTCTTTCCTTGCTGTGCCCCCTCCCCCCATTTCTCCCAGTAAGAACAAAAATGTTTATTCTGTGGAAGTCTGTAACTTGTGTTTTGATCTTACAGGGCTCAGAGTTAAGAAGTTGCCTTTGCACTCTAGACATTTATACACTGTTACACTGTTGGCACTGTTTAAAACTATGAGTGCTTTTAAAGCTGAACAGAATGCATGTTGCATCATTTAGGAAATGGACATCTATTCAATGTGGCTTCTTTAGGCTGACAGTGAATGAAGGGAGCAAGTGTGGGTTCCCTATTCTTACTGGCTTTTAGGTCTTGAGGGACAATGAAAGGGAAACCAAAAAGTTGGCTTTAATTAGGAATACATTTAAATGAAAATTTGATAGGAGACATGTATATTATATTTAGCAGTTATCAATGCAGGTTGATAACATCTAGAGACATTTGTAATTCATCACTTTTACTAGGTATCAGGTACTTAGAAAGATGTTAGTTAAGACAATTAGAAGCATAATAACATGTTGGTGTTTTGTCTAAAACATATATTTGTTAACCTGAATACCGTTAGAGGCAAGCATGCCCGTTGTTGGAGGCTTTTGGAGGCAGACACGTCAGGAGTCGGCTTCCTGGAACAGCAGCAGAAGACTGCTGGTTCGAGCGTGTGGCGATAATCTGGAGGGCATATAACGTCTTGAGAGTCAATTAATTTAGTATTTCAAGTAATAGGAGCTTGATATTTTAGAACTGAGATGATCACTTAAGTAAAATATTATATTAAAGCAGTTTGGGTTTCAAACAAGACCTTTCTGTTTAACTTTGACAAAATATAACCAGAGGTAAACTTGGTGTGAGGAAGGAAAGCATAACTGGACAAATGGTGTTTCTCAGCTTTATCTTTTTTAAAAAATATTTTTATTTATTTATTTATTTATTTGAGAGAGAGAGAGAAAGAGAAAGAATGGCGCACCAGGGCCTCCAGCCACTGCAAATGAGCTCCGGACACATGTGCCACCTTGTGCATCTGGCTTATGTGGGTTGTGGGGGACTGAACCTGGGTCCTTTAGCTTTGTAGGCAAGTGCCTTAACTGCTAAGCCATCTCTCCAGTCCCTTCACTTTATCTTGAAAGAGAACTCTGTAGCAATTAATTGGATGTAAATTAGAGACACATTGATTAACATAAAGCAATTTTTATGTTTAACCAATGTCTTAAACTAGATGAAGCTCAGACAAGAGAGATTAACCTTCTTTGTATAGAGCAGATCCTAATGTTACAATTTGAGGTCCTAAGAATGTGTGCTATAGGGCAGGGATGGGGTAAAATAAAAGCATGGTGGTTCTCAAAATTGACTCTCAGAGATACTAGGGTAGCTTCAGAATGGATTTATTTAAAAGTTGGTCCTAGCCCTGCATGGTGACCCATGCCTTTAACCCCAGCACTTGGGAGACAGAGGAAGGAGGATTGCTGTGAGTTTCAGGTCAGCATTGGCTAGAGTAAGACCCTACATTGTAAAAACTAAAAAAAACTAAAAAAAAAAAGCGGACAGAAAGATGGCCTGTGTTGCAGTTAGAGTCACATTGCTGGTAGAAATCACCCGACCAAGAGCAGCTTGTGGATTTAGTTTGGCTTACAGGCTTGAGGGGAAGCTCCATGATGGCAGGGGAAAACAACGGCATGTGCAGAGGGTGGACATCACCTCCTAACCAACATCAAATGGAAAACAGCAACAGGAGACTATGCCAAACACTGGTAAGGGGAAACTGGCTATAATACCCATAAGCCTGCCCCCAATAATACACTGCCTCCAGGAGGCGTTAATTCCCAAATCTACATCAGCTGGGAACCTAGCATTCAGCACACCTATGTTTATGGGAGACACCTGAATCAAACCACCACATTCCTCCATGCCGGCCCCCATAAACTGATATCCATACACTGTGGGGAACCATTGGGCACTAGGAAACCAAAAGTGCCTCCATCTTAAATAATGACTGCATTTTGTGATAAGTTGTCGTTCTGGAAAGTCACAAGGTCTGCAGTTGTTAACCCATGCACGGAAAAAGAATAATGTAACCCATAAAGAATGAGAAAGTCGTTATCTTGTGGCTTTGGGGCCGGGGACCTTATCCTGTGAAACATCTTGTGCCTTTGGGGCCGGAACCTTATCCTATTGAAACAGAACTGTAGCAATACCTAAACTGCTGACAAACTTCCCTGTTCTGCTGTATAAGAGGCACCCTGAGAAAAATTAAAATTGGCAGCTTGATCAGACTCCTGTCTTGCTGTCGGTTCCTTGTGTCTCTTGTCCCTTTCATTTCAGGTTTTCTGGGGTCCGTGCTCCCATTGAAGCCCCGCTGGCCGGGGCAATACACGACATAAAATACAATGCATTCAGTCCAACTTTAAAAGTCCCCATAGTTTTTATCAATCCTAATGACGTTCAAACATCCCCATAATCCAAGATCTTTTAACTGAGCCATAATACCAAAAAATTAGCCCCCAAACCCATAATGGCACAGTATATTCACACTGCAAAAAGTGACATTGGGTGTAGCAAAGAAGAAAAATAGAGCTGCAGTTCTGTGGTGTCAATTTTCAGCATTCTAAGCCTGTGAAAAATCTCCCAGAAGGGACCAGCTCCAATTTTCTGGCCTTTCCTTCACATGCTGTATGGCCAATTAAAGCTTAAACATGACAGAAAAAAATTTTTGCAACTCATAAAGACAAATATTTCTTATTTAAAATGTATTTATTTAAGAGAAACAGAAAGAGGTGGGAGTGAGAATGGGCACATCAGGACCTCAAGCCACAACAAACGAACTCGATGCGTGTGCCACCTTGTGCATCTGGCTTACATGGGTACTGGGGAATTGAACCTGGGTCGGTAGGATTCTCAGGCAAACACCTTAACTGCTAAGCCATCTCTCCAACCTCAAGACAGATATTTCTAATAAAGAATCTCAAAAAAGCAATCATAATGTTAATAACCCTTTAGAAAAATGGCCACAGGTTGCTCATAGAGACACATGAAAGGTGTTCAAGCTTATTCTTTTAAATATTTTTTATTTTTTATTTGAGAGCGACAGAGAGAGAGAGAGAGAGAGAGAGAGAGAGAGACAGACAGACAGAGAGAGGGAGCATGCCAGGGCCTCCAGCCACTGCAAATGAACTCCAGATGCATGTGCCACCTTGTGTATCTGGCTTACGTAGGTCCTGGGGAATTGAACTGAGGTCCTTTGGCTTTGCAGGCAAATGCCTTAACTGCTAAGCCATCTCTCCAGCCCTCTGATGACATTCTTAATTGTTGGGTTGTGGAAGCTAATGGACTTTTAAGCCAATACATTTCAAAGGTTTTGCTGGATAGTCAAATGAATGTTAGAGTTAGGAAGATGTCTACTGGTTGCACAAAGCTATAAGTAACTCAGAGACGCATGCTATGAGTTGCTGTGAAGTACTGTGGCAGGGAGAGTGGCTGTTTTCATAAGACAAGAAGCCTATTTTAGCCCAGACCAACACTTAAGAGACTGGCAGGTTTTCCTGGCAATGTAACACAGTTAGAAAAGGTTGCTGATTGAATTGATAAGGAGTTTTGCGACATTTGTAATTTACTACACTCTTTGAATTTTCTTTTTGTTTTTTAATGTTTTATTTAGTTATTTGAGAGCAAAATGGAGAGAAAGAGGCAGAGAGAGAGAGAGAGAGAGAGAGAGAAAATGGGTGCTCCAGGGTCTCTAGCCACTGCAAATGAATTCCAGATGCATGTGCCACCTTGTGCATCTGACTTATATGAGTATTAGGGAATCAAACCTGGGTCCTTAGGCTTTGCATGCAAGTGCCTTAACTGCTGAGCCAGCTCTCCAGCCCTACTATACTCTTTTTTTAAAATTTTCTCAATTTTTATCAATATTTTCCATGATTATAAAAAATATCCCATGGTAGTACCCTCCCCCCCCACTTTCCCCTTTGAAATTCCATTCTCCATCATATCCCCTCCCCATCTCAATCTTTCTACTTACATATATACAATACCAACCTAATAAATGCCCTCCTCCCTTCCTTACTCTTTCCTTTTGATCATCATATTGCCTCACTGTCTCTGCTGTGATTGAGTCCCTCAGCAGACCAGCTGCTCTTGTTCATATACTGAAGTAGTTTTCCAGCTGTGAACTCTTTAGGGTAGAGCTTTATTTACCAGATGCAAATCATTTGATAAAGTATGAAGTTACATTAAAAATGACTGAAATGTATGAGAAAAATAAGTCACTTGCTAGACAACTTTTAAAAAGGATGTGAAGATTATTACATAGATGCTTACCAGGTGGATAGGCCTCTTTTTAGCAGTTCATCTTTCCTGAACCTCCAAGACCTTGCCCTGGTCAGGCACCATGCCCGGCTTCCCCCCTCCACCCCCCCTAACATGAGAAAACAGTAAATTGGGAACTCACACTTCAGAGATGGCGTAAGTGAATATAGTTTGGAGAACTGTCCTCGTTTAAGACTTGGGTCTCTTTCTGCTTAAGTGGCTCTTTCAGCTCTTCTCGTCCTTCAGACGTCAATGAAAACTGCTGTGATAACTCCCCTAAAAGACTGACGTGGAGCACATGAGAAGGGTCAAAGTACAGAGGATGAAGATGTGGGGTGGAGACTCACCTCTGGCTCAGGAGGAGGGAGACCGGCATTTGTTGGGGTGACATGTGAGCTGAAGTTTCCTGAAAAGTCACAGCTAAGTTGACATTCTGCAAAGTGACAACTGAGGAGAACTCCTGTGTCTGTGAAAAGCTGGAATGTTGCAGGTCAAGAACCAAAACTGTCTTGGGGTATCTTTAGTCCCTTTAATAGCCCTTCATCACCTGCCTCTGTGGATCTGCCCTGTATATGACCATAAATTCCTTTACTTTTTTTTAAAAGACTTAGAGAGGCTTTATTAGATTAAGAGAAGGAAAAAGAAAAAAGTGCAGGGCTGGATGTGGTGAGACATGGCTTTAATACCAGCACTCGGGAGGCAGAGGTAGGAGGATCCCATGAGTTCAAGGCCACCTGAGACTACATAGTGAATTCCAAGTCAGCCTGGGCTAGAGTGAGACCCTACCTCAAAGGGAGAGGTGGGGGGGGGAGGGCGGAAATCTAGGCTTTCAGACTTACTGCAGAACCTCTGAGCAATACTGTTTCTTTCCCTAGGGTGATCTTCCTGACACTGCTAACTAACAACAAAGCTGCTCTCCCCAAGGGCTGAGTGGAGAAGAGCTAGCATGTGAAAGACAACAGCCACACACAGCTTTGGGGGACAGCTAGTCATCCAGGCAGAGTTTACAGAAGAGTTTACAGTCTCGGTAGCTGTAAAGAAGTGACTTCCCTAACTTCCAACTTTACATCCTAAATGGCACTTCATATATGCCACTTTTAATATAGTTCATTTAGATTAAGTAGGGCATTTCCATCCTCAACAAACAACAACATTGTTCCCAAGATACTGTGCAACCGAATGAATAACCCTTCAGGCTTGGACTTTTTAAAATCAGAAAGTCTTTTACCACCTAGATAGAAAACAACCTGAATAAGGCTTGCCCTAGAAAACTCTGTGGCACAGAGGGCTTCCAGAACTCTCTAGAGTGTTCTCATTTCTTTACTCAAAATCACTTGGAGCCAGGCATGGCTCAGGAGGCAGAGGTAGGTGGATTAACTTGATTTCATGGACAGCTTGAGACACATAGTGAATTCCAGGTCAGCCTGGACTGGAGTGAGACCCTACCTTGAAAAACAAAACAAAATCATTTGGAAAGAAAATGGGAACGTCGTGTTAACATATTTAATTATAAATTATAAGATCATTCACCTAATTTAATTTAAGAAAAATGAAAGAGTACAGAAAAGATAGGCTTTTTTTCTTCTAAGGAGAGATTTTTAGAGCTTAATTATATATTTGTTGAGTCAAATTCTTATAGTCTTTGGGACTTGGGAATAAGGAAAGTACAATTGCACACCTCTTCTTAAGAAGTTTAAAAATTGTTTTTATTCTTTTAAATCACATGATATTAAGATATAATGGCACATTGATTACAAAGTTTATTTAAATAGTGTACTCATTCATGTTATTTTATTTTTGATAGTTTTAAATTAATTTCTAAATAAAAAGCAAATTTTGTTCACAAATTCAAAAGTAATATATAACATTTGGTTTGTCAAATACTTGCATGTTACAATGTAGACTAGAATGTAGTTTCACGCTGTAATCTTAAAATAGGCAAAACCAAAATTTTTGTATTTTGCACTGTGCAAATGATATCCATTATTATTATTACTACCAATATCTTGATTTTATGTGTCAAGTTACAGGCAAGGTTTTAGGCGCTTGCTTGAAAAGGACTTAAAAAAATTCTTGAGCTGGGAAGACAGCTCATTGGTAGTGTGCTTACCTGGCAAGCAGGGGATCTTGAGGCTTTAGTACCGGGCACCACTTGAAAAGTTATTTACTTATTTGAGAGAGGCGTAGTAGGGTCTCTGTGCATCTGGCTTTAAGTGGGTGTCGGGAACTGAATTGCAAACAAGCTCCTTTCACCCTGAGCCACCTCTCCAGAGCCTCTTCCTCTCGCCTCGGGCGTCAGAGACGCGGCTTAACTAAAAGCCTCTAAGCTCAACAAAGAAGCCAAGCAGACGGAAGAACGCCCGTGGCCCTTCCCGTCCGCGCGGCGGGAGTGGGCGGGACCCGTGCGCTCGCGCCTGGTTTCGGGCGGCGCCGGGCGGGACTCGGTCGGCCTGCAGCCGCCGCCGCCGCCCCGCGGGGCCCGAGAGCCGAGCCGGTTCCGGGCCGAGGTCGGCACGCGGCTGTCCGCATTCACCGGGGAGCTGCGGGCGCCGTGGGGAGCGCGTGAGGGCGGAGGGGAGCGGGGTGCTTCAGCCGCGGGCGGCTCGGGGTGGAGGAGCGTCCCGGCGTGGCTGCAGCCTGACCGGCAGGCACGGGCGCCCCGGGCAGCGTGCGGCCGCGCGGACCTGACCTTGCTGCGCCTCCGCCGCGGGGCCCGAGCTGCCGTGCGGCGGGTGCGCGGGGCCCGGCTGCCCGCGCCTCCGTTTCCGCGCTCAGCCCCGGCGGGGCGGCGCGTGCTGCCCGGGACGAGCAAGGCTGTGCGAGGCTGGCCTGACGCCCGGTGTTTTCGTGCTTGGTCCTTGTACCTTGAGGATCTAAAAGCTCTGCAGAGGACTTTTAGCTCATTTTTAGTTCAGTGCGTTCTGTTAACATCGGACTTCATCTCTTGCTGCAGGAGTCAGTAACATGATAGCCCGACTTGCCAAGACCTGCACCCTCCGCCTCATCCCGGATAAATGGAACTTCATTCATTCTTTCCGACCAGCTGGCCAGTGGAGCGGCGAGCATGTGGTGTGAGCTGGAGATCCCACAGGCCCCGGCTCCATACAGTAGTACTGGGAAAAAAGCCACAGATGCCTGTTTTCTTTCTGCAGCAGAACTTCTTTACTGAATTTCAAATGGAAGGTATCTCAGCAGAAAACAATGTGATTTATTTAGAACTGACATCTGAAAACTTAGCTCCAGCCTTGAAAATCAAGGTAATAACACTTTCCCTGTCTCACAGTGTCTGTATAACTGCTACGTAGGAGGAACAGGGTTTCTGAATGTTTTTGGTAATTTTATTTTCTTTTGTTTCTCTAGGGTCTTGGCCTGGAAGTAGTTATAAATCTGGGATATTAAACAATATTCTTGAAAGCTAATTGGTTTTGTTTAAAATTTAAGATCAGGCATTTGTTTTACGACAGTCAGTTCCTAATCCTTGTTGTTTTAAAATGATATTGTGGGCTGGAGAGATGGCTTAGAGGTTAAGGCGCTTCCCTGAGAACACTAAGGACCCTGGTTCAGTTCCCCAGTGCCCATGTAAGCCAGATGCACAAGGGGGCGCGTGTGCCTGAAGTTCGTTTGCAGTGGTTGGAGGCCCTAGCATGCCCATTCTCTCTCTTCCTCTCTCTCAAATAAATAAAAATAAAATATTTGGGGCTGGAGGGATGGCTTAGTGGTTAAGGTGTTTGCCTGCAAAGCCAGAGGACCCAGGTTCAATTCCCCAGGACCCACGTTAGCCAGATGCACAAGGGGGCGCAGGCATCTGGAGTCACATAGTACTCAACCAGGATGCTGCCCTTTCCAAGTAGTAAAACTGTCAGTGCCTCTTGCTTTGAGTATTATAACCTTGTCTAGAAATCATGGTTTCTGCCACCCCATCTTATCTTCTGTAATACCTTCAAATAACTAGTTATTCTTCAGTGGCACATGTGTCTACATTCAACTACTAAATAAATTTAGCACTCAGTTCCCCTCAGAACACGCACAAACAGATATACAAGCTGTTCACATTTCTTAACATGATATTATTCAGTGCCTTTCATGTATGGCTCAACCTATCTTGGAGCCATGTCATAAATTACTACTTTTGAGTGGTTCTGTGGATGTGTGTCATTCTAAACCAACCCCCAGAGTGGTGATGGTGGGTCTTTTATTGGCTGACTTCTCTTGAAAACTTTTTTTTTTCTTTTAGTGCTACATATGTACCAGCCCTGGCTTCCATTATCCTTGTATCTCTCTTTCTTACATAACTTAGCACATCTTAGAATGTATATTATATTTTGTTTCAAGCTTGCAGAAAGTTTGGAAAAAAATTTGTAACTTTTAAAATGTTTATTTATTTGAGAGAGAGAGAGAAAAACAGGCACATAGAGAGAATGGATGCATCAGGACCTCTGGTTACTACAAATGAACTCCAGACACCTGTGCCATCTGGCTTATATAGATACGGGGAATTGAACCTGGATCCCTTAGGCTTCACAGTCAAGCACCTTAACCACTACATCACCTCTCCAGCCCAAAATTGTATAACTTTTCATAACTTTATCTTAACTTTTTTTTGAAAATTTTTTTATTAACAACTTCCATGATTATAAAAAATATCCCATGGTAATACCCTCCCTTCCCCCACTTTCTCCTTTGAAATTCCATTCTCCCCATCTCAATCAGTCTCTCTTTTATTTTGACATCATGATCTTGTTCCTCCTATTATGATGGTCTTGTGTAGGTAGTGTCAGGCACTGTGAGGTCATGAATATCCAGGCCATTTTGTGTCTGGGGGGAGCATGTTTTAAGAAGGCCTACCCTTCCTTTGGCTCTTAATTCTTTCCACCACCTCTTCTGCAATAGACCCTGAGCCTTGGAAGGTGTGATGGAGATATTGCAGTATTGAGCACTCCTGTCACTTCTTTCCAGCACCATGATGCCTTCCGAGTCATCCCAAGGTCACTGCCATCTGAAAACAGGAGATTCTCAACCAAAAGTGAGAGTAGCATTAATATATGGGTATAAACATTAAGAGAAGTACTTACTGGGCAATTTGATAAGCATAGTATATACATTTAGCCAGACAGCCGCAGATGTTATACCCCTAGGACTCATGACTACCCCTGTTTTAAGTTTTTAGTATCAGGGATGTATTCCTTCCCATGGAGCAGGCCTCCAATCCATTTAGAGGGCATTTGGTTTCCACCATGACAGACGTGTCAGTATTGCACTCATTGGCTCATTTGGCCTGGCTGGCCAAATATAAGGCTTGCAGGGTCCACTGTTGACTATCTTCACTAGTGATTTCTCTTTCTGCCATTGAACTGCATGCAGAATGGCTTTTTCCAGCTTTCTGTCAGCTGTTCTACATGGAGGAGGTTATCAGCTTAGTTTCAGCAGGATTTCTCAGTGGCCTTGCCTCCCAAGTATGTGGAGTCTTCAGCAATAGAGTCTTACCATCTATTCAGGGTGGGAAACCAAAGGTCTCAGCAATAGCCTATAATGTTTTGGGGGCATCAGGGACCTCCCTGGCCAACAACTCACTGGAAGGTATCCCATCCCTGGCACTGAAAAATTTGTAGCAACAATCTATGGCTCCTGAGTGTTCCATTGTCCAAAGAAGTAGGACTCCATATGATTTATGTATATCCCTCTTAGATTTTGATTAGCCCTCCCTCCACCTTTCCTTTACTCAATCTCTTCCCCTGACCTCACTTTGGGCCTTTTCACCCCCATTAATCTATTCTTCTACTTACATATATACAATACCATCCTATTAAGTCCCCCCTCCCTTCCTTTCTCTTCCCTTTATATTCTCTTTCCTAGCTTACTGTCCTCTGCTACTGAGTTTTCTTCCTACTCACACAGAAGTCCAATCATCTGTAGCTAGGATCCACATATGAGAGAGAACATGCAATGCTAGGGCTTCCTGGGCCTGGGTTACCTCACTTAGTATAGTCCTTTCCAGATCCATCTATTTTCCTGCAAATTTCATTTTTCTTTACCGCTGAGTAGAACTCCATTGTATAAATGTGCCATATCTTTATTATCCACTCATCAGTAGAGGGACATCTAGGCTGGTTCCATTTCCCAGCTTTTGGGAGTTGAGCAGCAATAAACATGGTTGAGCAAGTATCTCTAATGTAATGAGATGAGTCCTTAGGATATATGCCTAGGAGTGCTATAGCTGGGTCATATGGTAGAACTATTTTTAGCTGTCTTAGGAACCTCCACACTGACTTCCACAATGGCTGGACCAGATTGCATTCCCACCAACAGTGTAGAAGGGTTCCTCATTTACCACATCCTTGCCAGCATTTATGGTCATTTGTTTTCATGATGGTAGCCAATATGACAGGACTGAAATGGAATCTCAATGTAGTTTTAATCTGCTTTTCCTTGATGACTAGGGTTATAGAACATTGTTTTTAGATTCTTATATGCCATCCGTATTTCTTCTTTTGAGTACTCTCTACTTAGTTCCATAGCTCATTTTTTAATTGGCTTGTTTGGTTTCTTATTATTTAATTTTTTGAGTTCTTTGTATATTCTAGATCTTAATCCTCTATCAGATGTATAGCTTCAAAGATTTTTCTCATTCTGTAGATTGCCTCTTTGATTTACTCACAGTGTCCTTTACCGTACAAAATCTTCGTAATTTCATCAGGTCCCAGCGGTTAATCTGTGGTTTTATTACCTGAGCAATTGGGGTGGCTGTTTCCTCTAGCAGTTTCAGAGTTTCGGGTCTGATGTTAAGTTCTTTAATCCATTTTGACTTAATTCTTGGGCATGGAGAGAGAGTAGAATCTATATCATCCTTCTACTGATACATATCCAGTTTTCCCAGCACCATTGCTGAAGAGGCTGTCTTCTCTCCAATGAGTATTTTTGGCATTTTTATCAAATATCAGGTGGCTATAGCTACCCATAATTACATTTGGGTCCTCTATTCTGTTCCATTGATCTACATGTCTGCTTTTGTGCCAGTACCATGCTGTTTTTGTTACTATGGCTCTGCAGTATAGGTTAAAATCAGGTATGGTGATACCACCAGCCTTATTTTTGTTGCTCAGTATTGTTTTAAATATTCGAGATTTTTTTTATGATTCCAAATGAATTCCTGGATTGCTTTTTCTATTTCTGTGAAGAATGCTATTGGAATTTTGATGGGGATTGCATTAAATGTGTAGATTGCTTTTGGTAAGATTGCCATTTTCACAATATTGATTCTTCTGATCCAAGAACAAGGGATGTTTTTCTGTTTCCTAGTGTCTTCTGCAAATCTTGCTTGAGAGTTTTAAACTTTTCATTGTAGAAATCCTTCACTTCCTTGGTTTGGTTTGTTCCTTGGTACTTTATCTTTTTTGATACAATTGTGAATTGGAGTTATTCTCTGATTTCATCCTCTCTATGTTTGTTGTTAGCATATAGGAAGGCTGCTGATTTCTGTATATTTATTTTGTATCCTGCTACATGGCTATAGGTGTTTATCAGCTCTGACAGTTGGATAGTAGAGTCTTTAGGGTCCTTTATGTATAGAATCATGTCATCTGCAAATAATAATAACTTGATCTCTTCCTTTCCAATTTATATCCCTTTTATGTGTGTCTCTTGCCTTATTGATATGGCTCATACTTACAGTACTATATTTTAAAAAGTGGGAATAGTGGACACCCTTGTCTTGTTCCTGATTTTAGTGGAAAAGCTTCCAGTTTTTCCCCACTTAGTAATATGTTGGTTGTAAGCTTATCATAACTAGCCTTTATTATATTGAGATATGTTCCTTCTATTCCCAGTCTCTGTAGGACTTTTATCATGAAGGGATGTTGGATTTTGACAAATGCTTTCTCTGCATCTAATGAGATGATCATGTGATTTTTGTCCTTCAGTCCATTTATATAATGTGTTACATTTATCGATTTGCTTATATTGAACCATCCCCGAATCTCTGGGATAAAGCCTATTTGGTCAGGGTGAATGATATTTCTGACATATTCTTGTATTGTTTGCCAATATTTTGTTGAGAATTTTTGCATCTATGTTCATGAAGGAGATTGGTCTATAATTTTCTTCTTTTGTTCTCTCTTTGCCTAGTTTTGGTATCAGGGCGATGCTGGCTTCATAAAAGGAGTTTAGTAGGTTTCCTTCTTTTTCTATTTTATGGAAAATCTTAAGAAGCAATGGTGTTAGTTCTTCCCGAAGATCTGGTAAGATTACCTTTAGTTGGGAGATTTTTGGTAACTGCTTGGATCTCCATACTTATTATAGGTCTATTTAAGTGATTAATCTCATCTTGATTTAATTTATGTAGGTCATATAAATCAAGGAAATCATCCATTTCATTCAGATTTTCATACTTAGTGTAGTATATGTTTTTATAGTATGTCCCTATGAATTTTTGAATTTCTCTGGTATCTGTTGTGCTGTTGCCTTTTTCATCTCTAATTTTATTAATTTGTGTCTCTTCTCTCTTTCTTTTGGTCATATTTGCTAAGGGTTTATCAATCTTGTTAATCCTTTCAAAGAACCAATTCTTTGTTTCATTGATTCTTTGGATTGTTTTTTTGGTTTCTATTTCATTACTTTTTGCCCTAATCTTTATTATTTCTTCCCATCTACTGATTTTCAGTTTGCCTTCTTCTTCTTTTTCCAAGGCTTTAAGGTGAAGCATTAGTTCGTTTACTTGCAACCTTTCTAATTTCTTAATATAGGCACTTAAAGCTATAAATTTACCTCTTAGGACTGCTTTCATTGTGACCCAAAGATTTTGGTATGTTGTGTTCTCATTATCATTTGACTCTATGAATTTTTTGATTTCCTTCTTGATTTCTTCATTGACCCATTCATTATTTAGTAGTGTATTGTTTAGTTTCCATGATTTTGTGTATGCTCTCTAGCTTTTCTTGCTGTTGACTTGCAGTTTGATTCCATTGTGGTTAGATAGAATGCAAGGCATTATTTCAATTTTCCTGTATTTGTTAAGATTTGCTTTGTGTCCTAATATATGGTCTATTTTACAGAATGTTCCATGTGCTGCTGAAAAGAATGTATATTCTGCAGCATTTGGATGAAATGTCCTCTATATATCTGTTAGGTCCTTTTTTTTCTATGACCTCATTTAATCCAGATGCCTCTCTGTTTAATTTTTGCGGGGATGACCTGTCAATTGATGAGGGTAGGATGTTGAAGTCCCCCACTACCACTGTGTTTGGTGTTATCTGTGACCTTAGTTTTAATAGCGTTTGTTTGATGAAGTTGGGAGCCCCCATGTTAGGTGCATATATGTTTAGTATTGTAATGTCCTCATGTTGGAGTGTGCCTTTAATCAATATAAAGTGACATTTTATCATTCCTAACTAATGTTGGACTGAAATCTACCTTGTCAGATGTTAGAATAGCAACCCCTGCTTGTTTTCTAGTCCCAGTTGCTTGAAACACCGTTTTCCAATTTGTCACCCTAAGATAGTGTCCATCCTTTGTAGAAAGGTGAGTTTCTTGGAGGCAACAAAATGAAGGATACTGCTTTTTTTTTTTTTTTTTTTTTTAATTAGTCAGTTCTGTATTCAGCAAATACAGTCATTTTGGTACCATTATTAGGCTCATCCGTGACCTACCCCCTCCCCTCGGCCCCTCCTTGTTGAGGTATACGGGTCATGCATTGTGGAGTTAGCCCACAGTTATGGGTAAGCTAAATGTCTCTGCATATCATGACCCAACATGTGACTCTGACATTCTTTCCGCCCCCTCTTCCGCAAAATTTCCCTGAGCCATGTTGGGTTCATTTTTGGTCGGCTTCAGTGATGAGGTGTTGAGGGCCTCTGAGGCCCTGGCTCTCTGATTTGGTAGGAGTTGATTTTTCTCTATGCTGATCTCCTTCCCCCTTGTGCTGGTGTCTGGTTCATCAGGAAAAACAGCCCCCTTGCTTGTTTCTCGAAGTTTTCTTAGTTTCAGCCGGAGCCCTTTTGAGGTATGATGGGGTGGCTCTCTCCTTAGGGTCTACATCTATCTGAAAAAGAGAAGCAGATTCTCCAACGGAGAGTAAGTTAGCATCAGGACAAATGAGATAACCCTTACATTTTTTTTTTTTATAGAGAATTTAATATGTGTAGGCCCTCTTGTAGCCCACAATTGATAGTAGGTTGATACTGGAGAGTGGGCTTATGTTTGGATATGGTTCTGACTTGTTTCCCAGCTCCAGCTATGGGTCCCATACCAGTGAGGGGATCAGTTAGCCAAATTGAGAGCAGTTGGTTCCCCACGTTGGCTGTGTGCCACCACTGCACTTGTGTGGGCATCACAATAAGTTATTTGCTGCTAAGTAGGTTAGACCATGTGCTTTTTAACTCAGTCTGCAAACCTATGTCTTTTGGTTGGGGCGTTGGGGCCATTTATATTAAGAGATATTATTGAAAGGTGTGTATTTATTTTTGCCATTTTTTTTTTGTAGTTCTTCCCATTTTACCTTTGCTTTCTTGTATTAACTAGTATTTGAGCATGGCTTGCTTTTTCCCGGTTCCTTATATGTGTGCTTTTCTTTCTCTTCAGAATGGAGGATTCTTTCAAGTATTTTCTGTAGGGCTGGTTTTGTCTTCAAATATTCCTTAACCTGCTTTTGTTGTGGAATGTCCTTATTTCTCCATCTATATAAATAGATACCTTTGCAGGATGAGGTAATCTTAGTTGACAGTTGTTATCTTTCAGAACTTGGAATACATCACTCCAAGCCCTTCTGGCTTTTAAAGTTTGTGTTGAGTAATCTGCTGTGATCCTGATGGGCTCACCTTTGTAGGTAACTTGATTTTTCTCTCTAACTGCTTTCAATATTGTTTCTTTGGTTTGTATGTTTGGTAGTTTAATTATAATATGGAGAAGAGAGGTTCTTTCCAGGTTTTATCTGTTTGGTGTTCTAAAGGATTCCTGTATCTGCATTGGCACCTCTTTCCCAATTTGGGGGAAGTTTTCTTCTATGATTTTGTTGAAAACGCCTACTATACCTTTGGGGTAAAGTTCTTCTCCTTCTACTATACCCAGAATTCTTATGTTTGATTTTTTCATAGTGGCCCGAATATGTTGAAATTCCCATTCATACTTTCCTATTAGTTTGTCTTTCTCTTCGTTGGACTGTATTAGATCTGCTACCTGGTCATCTGTTTAGATATTCCGTCCTCTACTTCATCCATTCTACTGGTGAGATTTTCTACAGAGTTTTTTTAATTTCATTAACTGTGTTCTTCATTGCTAGTAATTATCTTAACTTTTTGCAGTTATGTCTTTCTTAGAGCTAATGAGAGCATTCCATGTCACAGTGTCATAATGTAACTGTGGAGTTCCTTTAGTTTCTTAAGAAAATCAAGATAGTAATATATAATACCGTTACGTCTAGGAGTGTAAGATACTTTGATTTCAGGGTCTTATAGAAACTCCTAGATATAGCTAAATATAGTTTATCCCTTTAGCAGTGCAGAATCTATATGCTGAGGCCCGAATGTACAAGGAATGGTCTCTGGGTGGCCTCAGGATAGCAGATTTGCTTCTTTCTGTCCATAGACTCATGGATGCTGTTCCTCTGCCTGAAAGCCTGTCCCTTCATCCTCCTCTTCCTATGGCTGTCTGCCTTTCTGGCTGTGATGTCGTCTGAAATATCATCTCAGACAGTTCTCTCTGTCCTCCTAGGCTAACAACTCAGCTTGCTCACTGCTCTTTGTTTTTCTAGATTCTAATAAGTATTTTATATAGTTTTTTTTTTTTGTTGTTGTTGTTGTTGGCCTTTTTATCTATCTATTTGTTACACTGGAACATCTGGATCCTTGTTTTGCTGTCTTCTTCATCACATGTCCCAGCTACTCATAAGGTTCAGAGCAAAGCAGGCACAGCGACAATATTGGTTGAATGGACTTTGCCGAGTGGTGAGGATATTTCACATAGACTTGTTATTTAAAATGTTTTATCATCAGTTCTTTGGTTTTACTTTTGTTTTTAATATTGGCAACATAACATATTTTCACTCTTTCTAACAGTTAACAGTGTCAAACAGTAGTTGCATTGTGACCCATGATATTCCCATAAAGGTTATTTCTAGAAAATTGTGGAAAGACTTAGAAGAACCCTCAGTCCCAGATGCTGATGTAGGTGCTGCCTGTGGTCCTGTTGTTCAACACACAACAAAGGATGGGAATTGAAGTCTGTAATTTTAGTTGTGTAGTTTCTGAAAAGAAAGTGATAGTCATTTTCAAAAAATACCCTAGATCTGTATTTATGTCTTTTGTTATATATGTGAACTCTCTAAAAGTACTTCTGTATATGATAACGATGTCTATTCTGTACACACAGAGAAAATGCCTGGCTCAATAACAACCCTTAGGCAGAACAACCCACACTAAAGTCTTGCTTTTGGAATACATTCTGTACTTATCATGACTTGGGCTTAGACACCAGTTTGGGTTTCACGGGACTTGACAGAACCATAAGAGGCATTTTCATGACTTAGAGCTTTGGTTACTGTCCTGATGATCAGCACTTGAGAGCCACTGAACTAACAGAAGATGATGCCACAGGTCCTTTGCCTCTTGCTCACAGTTTATGTTGGTAGAAACCATGGACATGCAGTAGAGGAGATGTTTACCTGACCTTCACTAGACAATACCTACACTGACCCATGTTAGCAGAAACCATAGACATGCAGTGGGTGAAGTGTTTACCTGACCTTCCCTAGACAATGTGTACACTTACTTGGAAAAAAAACCAGCATTTTCTAAAGCTTTGATGCTAATCCAGCCTCAAGTGAGTTGCAGTAACTGCTCTCTGTATTCATGCTGAGAGTATAAAAGAGGCCCCTGAGTCCTGTGCATGAACATTCCTCAGAGGAAGGCTTCCTGCTCAGCATATGGGTTTTATTCCCCTGGACCCGCATATAAGAATCTCAGTTGAACCAGAATGCTCTCAGGGATGTGGTCACCAGGGTAACCAGAGGCAGACATTCAGTTCTTTAATTTTACTTGAATATCATAAGTTAGTAACATTTTCAAATTTTTTAAAGAGCTTTATATAGAAAATTTTAAAATGGGCCTTAAGAGGTTTTTTTAAAATATTTTTATTTATTTGCAAGCAGAGAAAGTGAAGAGTGAATGAGAGACAGAATGAAAGATGGAGGGAGGGATGTGGGGAATGGGCATGCCAGGGCCTCTTGTCACTGCAGTGATGAACTCCAGATGCATGCACCATTTTGTGCAGCTGGCTTTATGTGGATAAGTGGGGAATTGAACCTGAGCCATCAGGCTTTACAAGCAAGCACCTGTAACCTCTGAGCCATCTCTCCAGCCTGACTTTAGAGTTCTTAAATATGCATACAGAATTGGTTATTGAGTACTTGTGGTTACTAGAGTCTATTAAACTGTTTAATGCTTGTGATTGTTCTTCCTCATTTTATAGGTTAGTATTTATTTGCCAGTCTTGAAGACTATGAAGAATGTTGTGGAAAAAATGAAAAACATCAGCAGTTATCTTGTAAGTTATAATTTCTTTAGAAAAGATCTTCGAATGTGCTCTAGCCTACATGGGTGGTTTGCATACAAGCTGACATTAGACTCACCCACTTGAAAGCTTTTCCCTAATAACTTAATAGTCCTCGTTTGCATTTGTATCCAACATCAACTTCCCATTACCTGGGTGCTGGCCATTTCCACCTATGGAGTGTTGATAGTTGCCAGGCTGGCTTCCTCCAGGGTACCCAAGGACTTCCAGGGCATTCAGGGAGGCCCAGGGGAGAAGGCTGGGCAATTAACTGAAGGATCCATTTGTTTGTTATTCCTGTCGAAACAAGTTAGCAAAGCCAAGACACACCAGTGGCATAGATAAAACAAGAGGCATTTTGTTCTCTCTCTTCTGAAGCGGCTTCTGTCTCCTAGAACTTCCAGGTGGCAATTCTGGCTACTGTGTCCTGGAATTGCCTGTTGGGATATTGTCAAGTTGGAATAACTGATGCATAGTGATATCTGGGTAACCAGAATTCTGTACCTGAAAATAACAGGCAGTAGAATTAAGGACCAAGTGTGGGCTTCAACCCACTGAAATTGTCCACTCCCCCCAGAGAAGCTCCTTTCCTTCCATGTCTCATTTAAAGCAAGGAATGATTGGCATGTGGGTTCTGTTGTGACTCATCACTAAAAGAATAGGGGCCACTGGGAATTTTCACCCTGGCCTGAAAGAGACATTGTCTTTGTGCGTGTGGATCCCCGAGATCTGGGTAAAATGTGGGTTTCCATACTGGTGATCTGTTTTACACCCCAGCTCTGCATCTCCGACTGGTTTCCCGGGGTCCTAGTGCTGCATGCCTTCAGGCTGTGTCCAGAAGCAATGCTTAGTGATGTGTGTGTGCTCAGCTCGGAGTGACGTCAGAAACAGCTTTGCTGGATCAGTTTAATGAAGAATGAGAATACATGTGGTGGTTTGATTCAGGTGTCCCCCATAAACTTAGGTGTCCTGAATGCTAGGTTCCCAGCTGATGGAGATTTGGGAATTAATGCTTCCTGGAGGGAGTGTATTGTTGGGAGCGGGCTTATGGGGACTATAGCCAGTTTCCCCATGCCCATGTTTGGCACACTCTCCTGTTGCTATTGTCCACCTTATGTTGGCCAGGGGGTGATGTCCACCCTCTGCTCATGCCATCATTTCCCCCTGCCATCGTGGAGCTTCCCCTCGAACCTGTAAGCCAAAATAACTTCTTTTTCCCAGAAGCTGCTCTTGGTTGGGTGATGTCTACCAGCAATGCGAACCAGACTGCAACAGTAAAGTGGTACTGAGGAGTGGGATTGCTGCTAGACACCTGACTGTGTGGCTTTGGCCTTTTGGAGCTGATTTTCAAGAGGAATGTGGAAGGATTTGAAACCTTGGCCTGAGAGATGCTTTGCAGTGCTGTAAGTACAGCTTGATGGACTATTCTGGTCAGAGTTGAAAGACCTGAATGCAGTAAGATCTATGGACTGTGAGGTTTGGCTTATGAGGGTGAGAAAGAGCTTTGCTTGGACTGGGCTAGCAGTTTGTGTGAAAAGCTTGTTGTTGTGCCTGTGTCCTGAGAAGTTGTGCAGGGTTGCTTTGGGTAGCAATGAACTGGTGTGAGCAGAGGGATATGGCACAGAAAGAAAAATCTTTGGGTGATCTATTGCCCGTTCAGGTGCAATTGGGAGATTAGATCCTTTGAGACTAGGCTAGCTGACCTGCACTGAGGCAACAGGAAAAATATAGACTCTTTGGAAGGGGCCTGAGTGTTCAAGGAGTTTTATGGGTTTAATAGCCAGTTTCCCCATGCCAGTGCTTGGCACACTCTCCTGTTGCTGTTGTTATGTTGGCCAGGGGGTGATGTCCACCCTCTGCTCATGCCATCATTTTCCCCTGCCATCATAGAGCTTCCCCTTGAGCCTGTAAGCCAAAATAAACCTCTTTTTCCCAGAAGCTGCTCTTGTTGGGTGATTTCTACCAGCAATGCGAACCTGACTGCAATAGTACACTTTAGGAGTGAGAGGCACCATGATGCAGCTGTAGAGGGGAAGCTTTGGATCCAGACCCTTGTATTGGGTAAACTCTGTTGCCAGGTATTATTTCTCTAATGACAGTAGTGCAGTGATCACAAACATTTTATAAATTTAGAGGCAATTAATGGTAGACAACTAGTATAATTGACATTCACTAAATTTAGTTAATGGCTATGAAAAGAATCACTAGGAAAAGTCAGATTTTTCCTGACACTTTAACTGAATAGGTTTATTTGCATAATAGACAACTGTCATAAAATGGTCATGACTGACAAAGTACTTAATGAATGTTATATGTGTCAAACACTTGCTGGATCAGGAATAAGGCGAAATCTAACATCCATTACTCAGAATTTCCAAATTTGAAGAAAGCATGAAAGTGTATATTCCTAAAGTGAACCTAGAACCATTACAACCTACTTTTGAAAAAAAAAATTTTTTATTTGAGAGAAAGAATAAGAGAGTAAGTATGGGTGCACCAGAACCTCCTACCACCCTAAACAAATTCCACTTTGTGCATCTGGCTTTACATAGAAAATGGGGAACTGAACATGGGCTATCAGGCTCTGCAAGCAAGTGCTTTTAACCACTGAGCAGTCTCTACAGCTGTACAAGTTGCTTTGTAAATAAGTTTTTTTTTAAACTTCTAAAACCACCTGTATTTTTTTACTTTTGAAAGCCGTGGGAATTCACAATTTTACGTGAGTGGTTGTTGGAAACAAATGGGCAGATACCATGTGTGAGTTTCTTTATTTACTTATTTTGATGGGAGGAAAGTTTATCTTGGCTTTCCAGTCTCGAGGGGAAGCTTCCTGATGGCAGAGGAAGGCATGGCATGAGCAGAAACTGGACATCACTTCTGTCACAGCAGGTGGAAAACATCAAGAGAGTGAGCCACATTAGCAAAGGGGAGCTGGCTATAACACCCCTAAGTCAATACACAGGGACTCAAGTCTGAGCTGAGGTGTTAAAAGCAGTGACCTTCGGTATTGTGAAAGCACGCATGTTAAGTGTTCTGCCAGCTCTTTGTGTATGTGCATCTTTGTTTTGGACCCTGACTCATTCTGAGTAACTTAGGCTACATTTTTCAGCTTCTATTGTTCATTTCTCCTAGTTCATTACAAAAGAATGATATACTCCTCATCCGCTTGTGGATGTTTTCAGGTGTCTAGATGTGCAGGCTTTGCAGGAAGCACCTTTAACTACTGAGCCATCTCCCCAGCACCCTTTTGTCTTTTTAAGGCTACTTTGCACTACTTAATTTGCAGGTTATTGAAGCCCATCTAAACAGAGAAGTGCACTTAGATAGAAACTGATTTAGTATGTGTGACCGCTCATTTTAAGGATCTTGGAAACCCTCCATTAGGTAAGTTTTCTCGTGGGTTATGTTTTGCTCTGGATAATTTAATTAATTCTGTATTCACTAAGTTTTAATTATTTCAATACACATTGAGTTCTTACAATAGAAAAGTTAAATTTCCATTTTCTTTGTCCCTTCCTTGGGAAAGACCTGAGATTGGACTACTTGTTCCTGTTACATAATTGGGCAGCTAGCCCCTGGGCAAGGAGCCTAGCCAGCAGGCAGCAGAAGGTGTGTGCAAGGGCGGCGGGCAGAGTCTTCCTCCTCAGAGCTCAGGTGGCTCTAAAGGACCTCCCAGAACCCTCCAGCTCCCGCGTCTTTTCCTGCTTGGAAGGGTTTCCGTTTCCCGTGTGCACAGCAGTGGACAGTTAGACATTTCTTGTATTCACCTCTGGTTGCCTCAGTGCTGTAAGGTTACATTAGCAGATATAAAATGTGATGCAGATACACTTGGTCTTATTGTCAACCTGTAAGGTTCAGGAGTGACCAACGACCATGGAGAGCACTCTGAGGCAAAGATGGAAGTTTTATTCAGGAAAAACACGAACTGCCAGGACTGACTCTCGAGAGTGGGAGCAGTCAGTCTGGGGTTACAGATAGTGGGCTTTATAGGTTTTTCAAGTGGGGGAAGGTGAGAAAGGGGAAGGAATTTTCTTGTTAGGGCAGTACATCTCTGTTCTTTTACATTAGCCCTATGGAGAGACCAGGAGTGACCTGGTGAGAGATAGGGGGACAGTAAATCTCTGATCTCAGGATGAGACCAGACGTGACCTGGTGAGAGATAAGGAAGGGTGGTAAATTCTGTTCTTGGGGTATCGTGCTTGCGGAATATGGATGATCCATTTCCTTATATCTCCCTGTAGCCATCCTGTTTTTATTTTGGTGACTCCCTTTTGGGAAGCCCATTTTGACCTAACAGAACCCATAAAATGTAATGAAAGAATGTGGAGCCAGTTCAGTGAGCAGTAAGGCTGGGTGATTGACAGCTTGCTCTAGTTAGCCACATACTCAAGCAGGGAAGCAGCCAGAAGACCAAAGAAGAAAGACCTGTGAATGATGGGACAATCGTTTCTGATAAACACGTGTTCCCACACATACAAAATAGACCCTGTCACTTTTTTAGTCCTGATTGCTTATTACAGACCTTCAAAAAGACCTATACTTTGTAGTGAAGGGTACACTTCTCCAGCAGAGTGAAATCCTTGTCATTAAGGCTTTGTCAGTAGTAGTAATAGTGGTAGTGGTAGTGTGTGTTTATGGTAGGATTGAACCTAGGGCCATCCCATTGCTGTGGAATGTTCTACAACTGAGTTACATCCCAGCTCTGAAATGACTTATTTTGATGTCATTGCTTTGTTTAGTAAACACAGAACAGTTTGTCAGCAGTTGAAGAGCTAATTTCATTTTCATTCTACTTTATAAAGAATGAGAGGCCTGACATTAATGACTTATATTTCAGCTTTGGAATTAATAGTGAGTTTGGACTACAGTTTTCTTTGGCATAATGAAGAGTTGTATCATAAGTCAGAATTTTTGGTTTGTTTGTTTTGTTTTCCGAGGTAGGGTCTCACTCTAGCTCAGGGTGACCTGGGATTCACTATGTAGTCTCAGAGTGGCCTCGAACTCTTGGCGATCCTCCTACCTCTGCCTCCTGAGTGCTGGAATTAAAGACATGCGCCACCACCACCGGCTCATAAGTCAAGTTTCTTAAGTAACATCCTCTGGAAATTACCATGGTATTTTAAATAGATAGGACCACAAATGTTTATCTAATGAGTAGCAACATTCACAAGATGCAGTCTTTCTCAGGGTGCCGAAAGGAAGAGTCGGGTCCATCATTATTAAGCAAACATGCATTGTATAATTCCAGGTCCCAGGATACATTGGGCGATGTTGGCTTAAAAACATTCCTGTCCTTTCAGCCTCTGAAAATGCCTCTCAAGAGAAGTCGCCCAGAAGAGATGGCCAAAGTGCACATAGATATCGAGAAGCTCCTCCAGTTTCTTGTAGGACAAATGAATCCACTAAAGCTTTGTGCAGTGAGTGGCCTTCTCTTTTGCTCTTTCTAGTCTGGCCTGCAGACAGTCTTGTCAATGCAAATATGCCCAGTTACTTGGACGTGGGCTTTCTAGGACAGGCAGGATTTGAACGTTTTCCTAGAGTCACAAGTAGCTAGAGGTAACTGCAGAAGAGCGGTCCTGGCTATTCTGGGTTGGCAGTGGGCTGTCTCGCATGGCTGTGGAATAGTGGGCGGTGCCTGTCAGGACATCAGGGATCTTCCACACCTGCCAGGCTTGTCATATACATCCTTGGAGCCCATGCCCACTTCTGCTCATTGCAGATGAGCGCTCAAGTGACCGTTTCCCCGTGCTGTCCGCCTGGCCTGTACCCGCTGCCTGAGGCTCCTCCGTTGCTGGCGAGCAGTGACTGTGACGGAACCGGCTTTGAGGCTGCACACCTGTCCAGGCTCTCTTCGTGGCTTGGCTGCATTGAACCGGAGTCGTGAGCGTGAGGGTCCGCCGCCTCCCCTCCCCTCCCCGTCCTCGCCCCCCGCGAGGTGCCCGTGCCCGCTCCTGCTCCGGCTGTGTCTCTGGCGATCGGGACCCGCGGTCCACTCCGCCTCCGCCCCGGGCCACACCGGTCCGGTCGTGTCGTGTCGGGAAGTAAGGAGCCGCGGAGCCCCGGGCTCGGCTGAGCGGCGGCACCAGGTGCCCGAGGAGCCGGCCTGGCTGGCAGGCCAGGTGGTGACCGCCGGCCGCCCGCCCCGCCCGGGCTCGCACACGGCCTCGGCCCGCCTGCCTTTCGGGCTTGGGCTTGGGCAGAGCGGCCGCCCGTGCGCCTCCCCTGCTTGCTGCGGCGCTCTTCCCTCGGTACCCGGGACTTCTCCGCCCGCACCCTTCCCAACGTGCAGGAGTTACTCGCAGAACAGCTGTTCACCTGGACCCTGGGGGGACCCTGGGCCCTCACACTAGAAGAGACATTTCCTCTTGTATGGAAAGGTTTTAATCAGATTGCTTTGGGATATGCTGAATTTGAAACTAACTATAGGACCATTAACTTTAAAAAATGATTGTTGTATCTTTCTGATCATGGACCGTATGTTTTTAATTTAGGTTTTATTCTTACTTTGAAAATGCTTGTAAAATTTGGAAACTACTGAGTGTTTGACTCAGTACTCTAGAACTCCCTAAATGTACATGCGTGTACTGTAGGATTAGTTGATTTCTTGAGCTTGGATTCTTCGGTTCATAGTTGCATTGCAATTGTCGGGGAATTATCCACATCAGTATAAAATGCATATGTCAGTGGTGATCTCTTTTTTTCTGGTTAATGCTTCAAATTTCAGCAGCATGGAAATAGAGAATTTCCTAAGATGCTAGCATATACTATTTATTTAGTTCTTCCTTTCTTTTTCTTTCTTTTTTTTTTTTATTAAGAGGTGGAGTCTCTCTCCAGCCCAGACTAACCTGGAATTCACTATGTAGTCCCTGGCTGGCATTGAACTCACAGTGATCCTCCTACTACCTCTGCCTCCCCAGTACTGGGATGAAAGGCCACCACACTCAGCTAGAATGTAATATTTTAAGAGTTCTTTAGGAAAACTGAACTAATCTTTGGCTAGTGGGTTGTAGGAACACTTCTTATTTTGATGTCCTCCCTAAATACTGTTGCGGTGAGAGCCTATGTTTACATCTGATTTTAAAAATGAATACCTGAGTTTAAAATTGTTCGACAGGGCTGGAGAGATGGCTTAACGGTTAAGCGCTTGCCTGTGAAGCCTAAGGACCCCGGTTTGAGGCTCAGTTCCCGAGGACCCACGTTAGCCAGATGCACAAGGGGGGGCACGTGTCTGGAGTTCGTTTTCAGTGGCTGGAGGCCCTGGCGCGCCCATTCTCTCTCTCTCTTTCTGTCTCTGTCACTGTCAAATAAATAAAAATAAACAAAAATTTAAAAAAATAAATAAAAATAAAATTGTTTGACAAACATAGCTTTGATTTGTCCAGTATAAGGGTTTGCTAAGTGCTTTTAAGTAAGTTAACTATTGTAATTGACATACATAGTTGTTTTAACCTAAAAAAATTTTTATCATTATTTATTTTTTTTTGTTAGATACAGAAGGACAGAGGGAGAGAGAGAGAATGGGCATGCCAGGGCCTCTAGCCACAGAATCAAACTCCAAATGCATGCCCCACGATGTGCATCTGGCTAATGTGGGACCTGGAGAATGGAACCTCAGTCCTTAGGCTTCACAGGCAAGCGCCTTAACCACTAAGCCATCTCTCCAGCCCTTAACTTTTTTGAAATGTGTGGAATTGCATGTTAAGCAACTAACTAACACATTAGGTGGTAAATTAACTTGAATTTAACCTTGGAGAGCTCTTGCTTAACAGTGGATTTGTTGCTACTCATCAGCATAGTGACCTGTATTTGAATTTAGTAATTCTTCAGAGGCCTGGAATGCCCTTCCCAAACAGAGCATTTGGAACATGCATGGTAGCTCCTAGTTCTAAGTGAACAGAGTAGCAGAGTTGTGGCCATGTGCTGGAGTCGTTCACCTGATCTCTTAGCTGGGAGGTATGAAGTGGAGTGGCCTGCATAAGGAATATGCACATAGGTGGTGGTAAGTATTGTCCATGTTGTTCCAGGTGTGTTTTTACTTGTTGAGGGAGAGTTAGGGGAAAAGGATGTAAGCTTTATATGGAGCTCAGAGCTGTGTAACAAAGGCCCAGAACATAGTGCCTAGGTAGGGGATACGATGAGCTGCACCTGGCTTCAAGGAATAACAGTTTTCATTTTAAAAAATATTTGTATTAGCCAGGCATGGTGGTGCATGCCTAAATGTCCAGCACTCGGGAGGTAGAGGTAGGAGGATCACTGTGAGTTCAAGCCCAGAGGGGGAGGGACAGAGAGAGTGTATGATTACTTTTTCCACACACTTTCAAATGCTGTTTATTTTTTTAAGTATTTTTTAAATTTGACAGAAAGAGGCAGAGAGAGAGAAAGAGAATGGGCTTACCAGGGCCTCTA
>CM070791.1:22407968-22448508 GCA_036346955.1 Dipus sagitta
GCCACTGCAAACAAACTCCAAATGAATGTGCCACCTTGTGCCTTTGGCTTACATAGGTACTGGGGAATTGAACCTGTGTCCTAAAGCTTTGCAGGCAAGCACCTTAACTGCTAAGCCATCTTTCCAGCCCTCATTTATTTTTCTTGAGGCAGGGTATCATGTAGCCCAAGGGGGTCTCAAGCCCATTGTGTGGTCGAGGACGAGCTTGAACTCCTGACCCTCTAGCTCCATGGCTCCAAGTGCTGGTATTATAGTTGTGCTGCCATGCTCTTCTTTTTTTTTCTTCCCCTCGAGGTAGGGTCTCACTGTAGCCCAGGCTGACCTGGGATTCACTATGTAGTCTCTGGGTAGCCTCACTCATGGGGATCCTCCTACCTCTGCCTCTCTTCCTGCCTTTGCTGGGATTAAAGGCATGTGCCACCACACGTGGCTTCTTGTGCCTCTTCATTTGAATCATTTTGATTAAGAAAAAAAATCCTCTGCCTTTTCTGTACCATTCTTACTCTGATATTCTCCCCTACCACAAGGTCTCTCACTGTAGCCTGGGCTTGACCTGGAACTTCCTCTGTAGCCCCAGACTACAGCAGTCCTCTTACCTCAGCAGGAACTAAAGGCGTGTATTACCACACCTGACTTCCTGATTTTGGGAAGGGGTATTGGAGGAGTCTGTTTTCCTAGATTCAAGGTTTTGAGAAAGTAGGATTTATATCAACTCTTGCCATTTCTTTTAGTGTTAGCTTCTAGTTAGTTGGGAAGCTGACAGTTAAGTCAGTCATTGCAGCAAGAATACTTACACATACTGACGGGAAGAATCCCAGGTGGTTGAATAGAGGGATGTCATAAGGCAGCAGGCAAGCTTATGGAAAACTTGGCTGGAAACATAGCTTTCAACCCTTAAATCTGGAGCATTGGCACATACTCCCCCTTTGGGGGGGGTGATAATATGTAGCCCAGGCTGGCCTCTAACTACCTACATGGCTGAAAGTGACCTTGAACTTCTGCTCATACCTCTACCTCACAAGCCCTGGGATTACAGGCTTACACTACCACATCTGTGGTTTATTTATTTGAGAGGGAGAAAGAATGGGTGCCAGGGCCTCTAGCCAGTGCAAAAGAACTCCAGAGGCATGTGCCACCATGTGCATCTGGTTTATGTGGGTGCTGGGGAACAGAACCTGCTGTTTTTAGGCTTCCAGGCAAGCATCTTAATTGATAAACCATCTCTCCAGCCCCTGTGGCTTTTTAATTTTTAAAAACTATTTTTATGGCCAGGTGTGGTGGTGCACGCCTTTAATCCCAGCACTTAAGAGACAGAGGTAGGAGGATTGCTGTGAGTTCAAAGCCAGCCTGAGACTACATAGTGAATACCAGGTCAGCTTGGCTTAAAGCGAGACATAACCTCAAAAAATAAAACAAACAACCATAAAAGGGTTAGCCAGGCATGGTAGTGCACACCTTTAATCCCAGCTCCTGGGAGGCAGAGGTAAGAGGATTACCCTGAGTTTGAGGCCACCCTGAGACTACATAGTGAATTCCAGGTCAGCCTTGGCTTGAATGAGACCATACCTTGGAAAAGCAAGAAAAAAAAAGGGAGGGAGGCGGGGACGGTTAGAGAGATTGCTTAGTGGTTAAGGTGCTTGCATGCAAAGCCAAAAGACCTAGGTTCAATTCCCCAGGACCCACATAAGCCAGATACACAAGGTGGCACAAGCAGCTGGAGTTTGATTGTAGTGCCTTAGGCCATGGTGTAACAATTCTGTCTCTTTGTCTCTCTCTGTCCCTCTCTTAAAAAGAAAATTAAATTAAATTAAAAGAAAAAACTGTTACTCAGCCCGGCATGGTGGCGCATGCCTTTTAATCCCAGCACTTGGGAGGCAGAGGTAGGAGGATTGCTGTGAGTTTGAGGCCACCCTGAGACTCCATAGTGAATTCCAGGTCAGCCTGAGCTAGAGTGAAACCCTACCTCGAACCCCCCGCACCCCCCCCAAAAAAAACTATTACTCATTATGAACTCTGGTGGTTTGACTGGTTTGAATGTGAACGTATGTATGCTTCAAACGTCCATAATCATGCAGCTATAATTACCTCAGCCCCATGTCTCTCAGATTCAAAAACCTTCACCCTGGGGACATGGAGTCCGTGGATTCAGGACAAGTCTCCAGTCCCAAGGAGGGAACTTATTTTTATGGAACATTTAAAAGTAACACTAATTCATGATGTTGTTTAATCCTTATATTTTTCCAAGCCTCTCTGCACATCTACAGTGTCCCTTAAAACAAAAGGATCATTATCAGATCCATGGATTGAAGTTAGTTGTATTTCTTGGAAGTTTTCAGTCTGAGACATTTCATAGCTTTTTCTTTGACCGTAAAAACTTGAATACTTTAGAGAGACTTCTGGGGGAAAAAAAATCCTCAGTTGGATTTGCTAATATTTTGTTATAATTTCATTCAGAACCTACATTTTTACATACGGAAGTGACTTTGATTTGCTCGTGGCGTATGACCTCTGACTGATGTTCCAATGACTGATGATACTAACATCATCTCATTGGAATGTTTGGTTTTTCCTCTGTAATGTTCTTCTTCAGTTTTGTAATTGTATTCATCAAAATTCTGTAGAAGAACAAAATTGATGGAATGACCATGTAGAATAAAGGGTATTTTTTATACTTTTTGGGTAAATCGCATAGTGAAAGAAATCCTTTCATTTTACTTTAACATCTCTATCAAGAGCAAAGCAACTGTAAGTAGTATTGGGCTGAGCTCAGCAAACGGGACCCTCATATTCATTTTGCATCTCTGTTGACAAGCACTCCATCAACTCATTCTGAACTGAGGTCGTTTTAGCACTGATTTTTAAATTAGCATACAAAGAGTTAGGTTTCACTATTGTGTTTTCAAACATATTTTTCTTTCCCTTCCCCCTCCTACACATGTTCTTCTCCCTTTACACTCCCCCACTTCCTTTCTGCTTTCATTTTACATGTTTCCTCTTGTCCTTCCTCCTTTCTCATCACCAGTTCCTTTCCTCTGGTGGTGTCCTATCTCAAATCATAGTCTCTACTCACAGTCTCACATCCGCTTATCTGCATACATACAAATTTAAAGTTAGGATCCACATATGAGAAAAGGCATGTGTCCTTCTGGGCTATGGTGACCACCCTTAGTGTATCTTTTTTTTTTTAAATTCTGACCATTTTTTTGTGGGCAGGGAACTTGAGACACTGTTCTTAACAAATTTCATATTTATCCACTAACTTGTTTTATTATTTATTTGTTTGAGAGAGAGAGAGAGAAGCAGATAGAGAATGGGTACACCAGGGCTTCCAGCCACTCCAAACAAACTCCAAATGCAGAAGGTGGTGCATGCTTGTGGAGTTCATTTATAGTGGCTGAAGGTCCTGTTGTGTCCATTGTCTCTCTCTCTCTCTCAAATAAATGAAACAAAATTAAAAAAATAATAATAGGGCTGGAGAGATGGCTTAGTGGTTAAGAGCTTGCCTGTTGAAGGCTCGATTCCCCAGGACCCATATAAGCCAGAAGCACAAGGTGGTGTATGCATCTGGAGTTTGTTTGCAGTGGCTGGAGGCCCTGCCCCATTCTCTCTCTATCTTTCTGTGTCTGTAGCTATTCTTTCTGTGTCTGTAGCTCTCAAATGAATAAAAATAAGCAACAAAAATAATAATAACATTTTTACAATCAAGTTAATTAACAAATATATTGCTTCAATTGGCTCTGTGTGGTGAAAGTATTTGAATTATTAGGAAATATCAACATTTCAATACATTGTTCTCAATAGTACTATGGAAGGAAAATGAAGAGCCTATATTGAGATTCTAACAATGGCTTATTTATTTTGAGAGAGGATCTCACCACATAACCCAGGCTAGCCTGGGACTCATGATCCTTCTAGGGTCAAAATTTGAATTTTTAGGAGTTTTCATGGAGACTCCCAAGACCCTGAAGTTTCACATTACATTAAGTGAGTTTCACTCAAAGACTGCTTCCTCACAGGTCCTAAGCAAACAGTGTGAGTAGAACCCTTGTCCAGGCCTTGTCTGTGTTTGACATTTGATGGGAATTCTCGTCAGCCATCATTGGGGAGGGCAGACTGGAGGGTGAGGCTCAGTAGTGCCTGGTCCTGAGGCATGCTGGCTCCGGCCACCTTGTCACAGTTGACAGTGTTGTTAGGCATGGAGATGCTGCCGCCGCCTCCTGTGGGAGTGTTCTGCAGATGCTAAGACAGAGCGCCTTTCAGTGGCCTGTTCTGATGGTGTTTGAGACTAGGATAGCTCAGTAGAAGAGCTAGTACTGGGGATTTGGGTTAGTAATATTCTTATTGGGAGGGCTGGGGGGGGGGACTATAGACAGCCAGTGGGGTGGGGAGGGGCTGGGAGGGTGAAGACAAGCTGAACTGGGATCAGGAAGGGGAAAGAAGCAGGAAAGAAGGGGCCAGCGAGGCCACAGCCTCTGCCATGAAGCGATTCCTGTGCTTTCAGCACTGGACTTGAAAACCAGAGGAGTCCGGTTTCCTGCCAGGGTACAAGCCCACGGAAAGATCCACAAAGCTGCTAGCGTGGGGGACGTTGACAAGGCAGAGTCTCCTCACGCGGGGGAAGTACCACGTTTCCCAAGCAGACAAGCAAAAGAGGTAAGAGAGCCCAAAGGTGTGACTCCCAGGAAGAGGCGATTGGCAGCAGGGCCTAAGGTGGAGAAGTGGCACCCTCCTGGGCTTGGCGACAGGAAGGGGGAGAAGGGAGCCCCCCCCCCCCATAGCTGCTGTCACAGAGAATGCTGGGTCGTCTTCCCACCACAGGCTCCTCAACACCTGGCCCTGCGCACCCTGGATGGGTCTAGACACCAGGCTTTCACTAGGAGAGCCAGAAACCAACCCTTAGCTGGTTTCCAACTCTCCTTTAACACCCCCTTTCTTTGTAGCAGTCTATTGGCAACTGAAAAGTGATTTATCTACCAAAACTGAGAAAGAATATATCAAGGATATAACGGGGTTTCTGTACTTGTGCATTTCAGTCTGGCATTCCTTTAGCTGAAGGTTTCTCCTACATCAGAGCGAGGACTACTGTGTTCAGAGTTGTTTTGTTATTCCACGCTCTTTACCTATAGCTCTGTAGAGAAATCAAATTTACTGAAATGCCAGTGACTTGACTAGAACTGCCCCAGACATGCTGAATATTGTGCAAGGATGCTTGGATGTGTGATTACCCTTTATTTTGTGTATTAAGAAAGAAATTAACTCCTGCCAATTACAGTTGAAAATATCAAGAATTATAAGTGGCGTTTCCATGTGAGAGGGGTTCAGTGTGTGATCCAGAGCAGTGTAGCCAAGCATGGAGGTGCCGGCCCCCAGACACAGTACTGGGAGGTTGGAGTGGAAAGATAGCAAAATTAAGGTCACCATAGCTGTGTCAGATTAAAATTGGAACAAACACCTTAAACTCATTACAGTATATAATCTTTAAGTCATATCTCAAAAATGGGCACGATTTTATTGTACTTAAATGTTTATTAGTAGCAATAATAGTAGTGACTATTAACACCTAATGAAGATTGAGCTGGTATGTGTTAGAAACAATTCTCAGGATGTTCCTTGTATTCCCACTGAAGCATCGCAATGGTTTTCTGTGATGTAACTATGATTTTCAGTCCCCATTTTATGGACAAGGGAACTGAGTTATCAAGTTCGCCACAAATCAAGAAGTAGCTTTAAGTAACAAAGATGGAAGTAGGATTCCAGTGTCGTCTGCGCTGACCCTCAAAGTCATGTTTTGTTGACAGGGCAGGGACACAGCTCCTGGGAGATGCTTGCTTGCGTGCATGTGCCACAAGCTCATCTCAACTAAATAAATAAGCCATACATAAATGAGGCAATACATTAAATGGCATACTCTCTTTCCTGTATAAGATTAATTGTATCTTCCTTAATGTTTGAAGTTCCCTGGATAATTGCTTTTGGTGTGACACTCTGTAATATTTTTAAAAGCCTTCTCATTTCCGCAGGACCGCTCTGCACTATACATGTGCTATGGCCACCCAGAAGTGCCAAAATTCCTTATACGGACCAGATGTAGCATCAATGCATGTGATAGTGACCAGTGCACACCACTGATTAAGGTAAAGAGTAGCCAACCCTCTCAGCATGAAATGGACGTGGCATAGATCCTTAGCGCACCCTGTGCAGGCCTGTGATCCTACCACGTTGGAAGCTGAGGCAGTAGGGCTGGGAGTCCAGCATGCCTGGACTACTTAGGAAATCTGATTCCATGCTGAGATACAGACACTTGTGTCCAAATTCTTTGTAAATATTTATTTATTTATTTGAGAGAGAGAGAGAGAGAGAATGGGTGCGCCAGGGTCTCCAGCCACTGCCAACAAACTCCAGATGCCCGCGCCCCCTTGTGCATCTGGCTTACATGGGTCCTTGAGAATCAAAGCGGGATCCTTTGGCTTTGCAGGCAAATGCCTTAACTGCTAAGCCATCTCTCAAGCCCCGATTTTTTTAAGTCATAGAATAAAAATGAATTATGGCACTTATGCATAACTATTGGGAGAAACTTGTAGAAAGCTTATCTTGAATTCACTGAATCTATTCCTTTGCCACAATCTGCACAGGCTCACAGCACCAGCATGAGGAATGTGTGAAGATCCTACTAGAAAACGGTGCTGATCCCAGTGCTGCAGCTGACACAAGGAGCACGGCTCCGCACTCCGCGGTCTGCAGTGACAGCCTGCAACAGTGGCCACACTGATGGAACACAATGTAGATCTCGAAGCCAAAGCTAAGCGAAGGACACCAGCTATATTTACAAAATACTTGGTGAACGTGTCTTCCAACAGTAGCATATGTCAGTCCACTTTCCACATGGAGCAATTCAATCATTCCCTGACTGAAGTTTCAAATGAGTGTAACCGACAAAGAGTTTTACAGGGTACTGCTTTCTTTTATGCATCTATGACAAATACTAGAGAAAGTTAAAGGTAAAGAAATATGTTTTTCCAAACATGTTTCAGAACTTAATAAAAATATATTTGCTATATTTTCTCCAAAGTTAAAAAAAAATATTTTGCTTATTTATTTACTTGTGAAAGAGAGGGGGAAAAGAGAGAGAGAGAGAATGGGCACACCAGGGCCTCCAGCTACTGATCTGAACTCCAGATGCATGCACCACCTTGGGGATTTGTTATGTGGGCACTAGAGAATCAAACTCGGGTCCTTAGGTTTCACAGACAAGCACCTTAACCACTAATCCATCTCTCCAGAACCCCAAAGCTTTTACCCTCTCTCCAGCCCCAGGAAATAATCTTATAGGAAAGGAAAAATGGAGCAGAGAGATGGCTTAGTGGTTACGGTGCTTGCCTGCGAAGTGCAATGACCCATGTTTGACTCTCCAGAGGCCATGTAAAACAAACACAAAGTTGTGGCAAGTACAAGTGACTGGAGTTTGATTTCAGTGGCTGAGGCCCTGGCACACCAATTCTTTCTCACCCGTGCATGCATGCTCTCTATAAAATAAAATTTTAAAAAATCAAGCTTTTACAAAAGATAATACATGACTGCAAAATGTTATGTAAGAAAGGTTTGTGTGTATTTATGTGTGTGTGTAAAAATATGGAATATTTCACACATTTTAATGTCATTTTTGTACAGAAGCAATTCTAACCTTTTCTGTATCATTCCAGTTTTAGTATATATGCTGCGGAAGTGAGAACACTTCCTGCTTTCGCTTACAGAGAAAACCTATGAAATAGTAACCCGGTTCATACCTTATAACCCATGTGGAACAGTAAAGCACAGGAAGATTCCTCCCAGCCCAGCAGGTAGGTTTGCTAATATTTAACACAGGAATTCAAAGGGAAGATTTCCCCAAAAGTGTAATGAGTGAAGATGGGCCCTTGGATCATGCTGACCATTTTATGCCAGCATGCAACACCACCAAAGTCTCTTAACTGAGACATTGGGGTCCTGGAAAGATGGCTCAGAGGTTAAAGGCACTTGCTTACAAGACCTGATGTCAGGAGGTTCAATTCCAAAGTACCCATGTAAAGACAGGTACACAAAATGGCACATGCATTGGCAGCTTGTGTGTGGCCCACCCATACTCACCTATTCAGTCTGCCTTTTTGTCTCTCTCTCGCATAAATAAATAAACAAACTAATAAATAAATAAAGCAAAAGCATAAACAGGGACATTCAGCCTATAAGAAACAAAGGCCTGATTTGGCTAAAAGTAGATTTTTTTTTTCAATTTTTTTTAATTGACTTCCATGATTATAAAAAATATAGCTGGGCGCAGTGGCGCACGCCTTTAACTCCAGCACTCAGGAGGCAGGGTTATGAGGATTGCCATGAGTTCGAGGCCACCCTGAGACTACATAATGAATTCCAGATCAGCCTGAGACCCTACTCCGAAAAATAAAAAATAATAAATAAATCCCATGGTAATACCCTCCATCCCAATATTCCCCTTTGAAACTTCATTATCCATAGTAACCCCTCCCCCTGTCAATCAGTCTCTATTATTTTGATGTCATGATCTTTTCTTCTATTATGATGGTCTTGTGTAGGTAGTGTCAGGCACTGTGAGGTCATGTATATCCAGACCAATTTGTGTCTGGGGGGAGCACGTTGTAAGGAGACCTACCCTTCCTTTGGCTCTTACATTCTTTCTGCCACCTCTTCGGCAATAGACCCTGAGCCTTGGAAGGTGTGATAGAGATATCGCAGTGCTGAGCACTCCTGTCACGTTTTCCAGCACCATGATGCCTTCTGAGTCATCCCAAGGTCACTGCCATCTGAAAACAGGAGATTCTCTACCGAAAGTGAGAGTAGCATTAATATATGGGTATGAATATAAGGGAAGTGCTTACTGGGCAGTTTGATGAGCATAGTATATACATTTAGCCAGGCAGCAGCAGATGTTACACCCCTAGGGCTCATGACTACTCCTGTTTTCAGTTTTCAGTATCAGGGATGTATTCCCTCCCATTGAACAGGCCTCCAGTCCAGTTAGAGGGCAGCTGGTTTCCCCCATAACAGACATGCCACTATTGCACCCGTTGGCTCATTTGGCCTGGCTGGCCCAATATAAAGCTTGCAGTGTCCAGTGTTGAGTACCTTCACTGGTGGTATCTCTTTCTCTCACTGAACTACATGTAGAGTGACTTCTTCCAGCTTTATGTCAGCTGGTCTACATGGAGGAGATTATCAGCTCAGATCCAGCAGGATTTCTCAGTGGCCTTGCAGCCCAAGTATATGGAGTCTTCAGCAATAGGGTCTTACCATCTATTCCTGGTGGGAAACCAAGGGCCTTGGCAATGGCCTATAATGTTTTGGGGGCATCAGGGACCTCCCTGGCCAACAACTCACTGGAAGATATCCCATCCCTGGCACTGAAAATTTTCTAGCAACAGAACTCTATTGTATAGCTGTGCCATATATTCATTATCCACTCATCAGTTGAGGGATTTCTAGACTGGTTACATTTCCCAGCTATTATGAATAGAGCAGCAATAAACATGGTTGAGCAAGTATCTCTAAGGTAGTTAGGTGAGTACTTAGGATATATGCCTACGAGGGATATAGTTGGGTCGTATGGTAGACCTAATTTTAGCTATTTTAGGACTTTCCACACTGATTTCCACAATGGCTGACCAGATTGCATTCCCACCAACAGTGTAGAAGGGTTCCACTTTTTCCACATCCTCACCAGGATTTATGGTCATTTGTTTTCGTGATGGTAGCCAATCTGACAGGAGTGAGTTGGAATTGCAATGTAGTTTTGATCTGCATTTCCCTGATGACTAGGGATGTAGAACATTATTTTAGATGCTTATATGCCATCTATATTTCTTCTTCTGAGAACTCTCTATTTAGGTCCATTTTTAAATTGGGTTCCTTGATTTCTTATTATTTAATGTTTTGAGTTCTTTGTATATCCTAGATATTAATCCTCTATCAGATGAATAGCTAGCAAAGATTTTTTCCCATTCTGTAGGTTGCCTCTTTGCTTTACTCACAGTATCCTATGCCTTACAAAATCTTAGTAATTTCATGACGTCCCAGTGGTTAATCTGTGGTTTTATTGCCTGAGCAATTGGGGTTATATTCAGAAAGTCTTTGCCAAGACCAATATGTTGAAGGGCTTCCCCTACATTTTCCTCTAGCACTTTCAGAGTTTCAGGTCTGATGTTAAAGCCTTTAATCTGTTTGGACCTAATTCTTGTGCATGGAGAGATAGAAGAACCTATTTTCATCCTTCATCTTCATTCATTTCATCTACTGATACATATCCAGCTTTCCCAGCACCATTTGCTGAAGAGGCTGTCTTTTCTCCAATGAGTATTTTTGGCATTTTTACCGAATATCAGGTGGCTATAGCTACCTGGACTTACATCTGGGTCCTCTATTCTGTCCCATTGATTTACATGTCTCCTTATGTGCCAGTACCATGCTGTTTTTGTTACTATGGCTCTGTGGTATAGGTTAAAATCACGTATGGTGATACCACCAACCTTATTTTTGTTGCTCAGTATTTTTTTAGGAATTCGAGATTTTTTGTGATTCCAAATGAATTTTTGGATTGTTTTTTCTATTTCTGTGAAGAATGCCATTGGAATTTAGATGGGGATTCCATTAAATGTGTAGATTGTTTTTGGTAAGATGGCCATTTGCATAATATTGATTCTTCTGATTGAAGAACAAGGGATATTTTTCCACTTCCTAGTGTCTTCTGCAAATTCTTGTTTGAGTGTTTTAAAGTTTTCATTGTAGAGATTTTTCGCTTTTTTGGTTAGGTTTATTCCAAGGTACTTTATTTAATTTTTGATCTAGTTGTGAAGGGGAGTGATTCTCTTGATTTCTTCCTCTTTGTATTTGTTCTTAGCATGGCTGTAGGTGTTTATCTGCTCTAACAGTTTGCTGGTAGAGTCCTTAGGGTGCTTTATATATAGAATTGTGTCATCAGGAAATAATGATAACTTGATCTCTTCCTTTCCAATTTGTATCCCTTTTATGTTTGTCTCTTGCCTTATTGCTATGGCTAAGACTTCCAGGACTATATTAAATAAAAGTGGGGACAGTGGACAACCATGCCTTTACGTGATTTTAGTGGAAAAGCTTCCAGTTTTTCCACATTTAGTGATATGTTGGCTGTAGGCTTGTCATAAATAGCCATTATTATATTGAAATATGTTCCTTCTATTCCCAGTCTCTGTAGGACTTTTATCAAGAAGGGATGTTAGATTTTGTCAAATGCTTTTTCTGCATCTATTGAGATGGTCATATGATTTTTGTCCTTTAGTCTATTTATATAATGTATTACATTTATTGATTTTCGTATGTTGAACCATCCCTGCATCTCTGGGATAAAGCCTACTTGGTCAGTGTGAATGATCTTTCTGATATATTCTTGTATTCTGTTTGCCAATATTTTGTTGAGAATTTTAGCATCTATGTTCATGAGAGAGATTGGTGTGTAATTTTCTTTTTTGTTTTATCTTTTCCTGGTTTTGGAATCAGGGTGATGCTGGCTTCATAGAATGAGTTTCGTAGGATTCCTTCTTTTTCCATTTTATGGAAAAGCTTAAGAAGCAATGGTGTTAGTTCTACCTGAAGGTCTGGTAAAATTCATCAGTAAATCCATCTGGGCCTGGACTTGTTGAAGTTGCAGATAATTGATAATTGCTTGGATTTGTATACTTGTTATAGGTCTATTTAAGTGATGAATCTCATCTTGATTTAATTTAGGTAGGTCATATAAATGAAGGAAATCATCCATTTCTCTCAAATTTTCATACTTAGTGCAGTATATGTTTTTATAATATGTGCCTATGATTTTTTGAATTTCTCTGATATCTGTTGTGATGTTGCCTTTTTCATCTCTAATTTTATTAATTATGTCTCCTCTCTTTCTTTTGGTCAGATTTGCTAAGGGTCTATCAATCTTGTTTATCCTTTGAAAGAACCAACTCTTTGTTTCATTTATTCTTTGGATTATTTTTTGGTTTCTATTTCATTAATTTCTGCCCTAATCTTTATTATTTCTCCTTGTCTACTGATTTCAATTTCCCTTGTTCTTCTTTTTCCAAGGTTTTATGGTGACTCATTAGATTGTTTACTTCAGGCCTTTCCAATTTCTTAATATAGGCACTTAGGACTGCCTTTATTTTGTCCCAAATGTTTTGGTATATTGTGTTCTTATTATCATTTGACTGTACAAATTTTTTGATTTCTTTCTTGATTTCTTTGTTGACCTATTCCATTCATCATTTAGTAGTGTACTGTTTAGTTTTCATGATTTGGTGTGTGCTCTATACTCTTCTTGCTATTGATTTGCAGTTTGATTCCATTGTGGTCATATAGAATGCAAGGAATTATTTCAATTTCCCTGTATTTGTTAAGATTTGCTTTGTGTCCTAATGTATTGTTTCTTTTAGAGAATGTTCCATGTGCTGCTGAAAAAGAATGTATATTCGGCAGCATTTGGATGAAATGTCCTGTGTATATCTGTTAGGTCCATTTCTTCTATGACCTCATTTCTTGCAGATGCCTGTTTGTTTATTTTTTTCCAGGATGACCTGTCAATTGATGAGAGTGGGGTTTTGAAGTCACCCACTACCAATTTGTTAGGTGTTATCTATGACCTTAATTCTAATAGCGTTTTTTGATGAAGTTGGGAGCCCCATGTTAGGTGCATATATGTTTAGTATTGTAATGTCCTCATGTTGGAGTGTGCCTTTAATCAGTATAAAGTGACATTTCTTTTTTTCTTTATTTTTAAATATTTTTATTAATTAGTTTTGTTGTATTCAGCAAATACAGTCAGTTTGATACTATTATTCATCTCATCCGTGACCTACCCCCTCCCCTTGGCCCCTCCTTATTTAGGTATATGGGTCATGCACTGTGGAGTTAGCCCACAGTTATGGGTAGGATAAATGTCTCTGCATATCATGACCCAACATATGGCTCTGACATTCTTTCCACCCCCTCTTCTGTAAAATTTCCCTGAGCCATGTTGAGTTCATTTCTGGTCTGCCTCAGTGATGAGGTGTTGGGGATCTCTGTGGCTCTGGCTCTCTGATTTGGTAGGAGTTGATTTTTCTCTGTGTTCATCTCCTTCCCCCTTGTGCTGGTATCCGCTTCATCAGGAAGACAGCCCCCTTGCTTGTTTCACCAATTTTTCCTAGTTTCATCTGGGTCCCCTTTGAGATATGATGGGGTGGCTCTCTCCTCAGGATCTACACCTGTCTGAAAAAGAGAGCAGATTCTCCAATGGAGAGTAAGTTAGCACCAGGACAAATGAGAGATCCCTTACTTTTTTATAGAGAATTTAATAGGTGTAGGCTCTCTTGTAGCCCACGATTGATGATACCTTGATAATGGAGAGTGGGCTTATGCTTGGATATAGTTCTGACTTGTTTCCCAGCTCCAGGTATGGGTCCCGTACCACTAAAGGGATCAGTTAGCCTAATCAAGAGCAGTTGGTTCCCCACCATGGCTGTGTGCCACTATTGCACTTGTGTGGGCATCACAACAGGTTATTTGCTGGTAAGTAGGTTAGACCATGAGTTGCTTGGACAGGTTTTGGTCATTTTCCCCCAGTTGCCCATGTAGCACCTTCTGGCACTAGACGCCTGACTGTCTGGGGACAGACTCTCTTCCAGCTTCCAGAAATGCCATTCCATTTTACATGTTCACCACATAAGGTGTCTTCAGCAGTAGGGTCTTACCACTAACCTTTCGTTGGTCATCAAGTACTTGTCCAGAAGTCTGTCTTTCTTTTTGGAAACCTTGTTGGTCTCTCTGATCAGAAGCTCATTGTTTATGATAGCCACGTGCCGGTACTGGGAGTTACAGGTCAGTGCCCATGAAGAAAAGAAAAAAAAAAGATGACTAGTATACAAGAGTTAGGGAGAAGAGAGACAGAGGGAGGGAGAGGGAGGGAGGGAAGCTATAGAAGATTAAGGTTAGTCGTGATCCTACCCTATCCAGTGTCTTGTGGTTCAGGTGTTCCCTCTAAAGGCCTGGTGAAGGTTCAGCCATTTGGTCTGTCTTTTAGGAAGTAGAATTTTACGGTACCATTGCCTTTGGGTCTAGATTTATGTTTCCCACCCTCCCTTGCCCTGCCCTTCCTCCCCACCCATCCTATTTTCTACTCCACAACATGCTTGCTGGGTATGTAAGGCATCTTGGGTACATTCAGGTTAGGTGCTGTCGATGAGTGAGACTATGTCACGATTTTTTTTTTCCTGTGATTGGGTAAGTTCACTGAGAATGATCTGTTCCAGGTTCAACCATTTTTCCTCAAATTTCATTGTGTCATTTTTTCTTACTGCTGTATAGAATTCCAGTGTGTAGACATACCACATCTTAGTTATCCATTCTTCTAGTGATGGGCATCTGGGTTGATTCCAGCTCTTAGGTATTACGAATTAAGCCGCTACAAACATGGTTGAGCAAATCTCTCTAGCCTGTGGTTTGAAGGTTTCAGGATAGATGCCCAGTAAGGGAATAACTGCGTCTGTTGGTATCTCTATACTCAGCTTTTTCAGGAGTCTCCAGATTGCTTTCCAAAGTGGTTGTACCATCTTACATTCCCACCAACAGTGGATGAGTGTTCCTACTTCTCCATATGCTGGCCAGCATTTATTTTCACTTGATTTTTTGATGTTTGCTATCCTTACTGGGGTGAGGTGGAATCTCATTGTTGTTTTAAGTTGCATTTCCCTGTTGATTAGGGATGATGAACATTTTCTTTGGCTTTGCTTGTTGTATGCTCGTCTGTAAAGAAACTCTTCAGCTTCATGTGATCCAATTGGTTTAGTGACTGTTTAAGATTGTGAGCTACTGGGGTTTTGTTCAGGAAGCCTTTTTCCATTCCTATATCATGGAGAGTTCTTCCTAAGTTTTCTTCCAGTAGTAGTCGAGTTTCTGGTCTTATATTGAGGTCTTTGATCCATTTGGACTTGAGTGTAGTGCATGGCAGAGTGTGTGGATCAAGTTTCCAGTTTGTCCAGCACCATTTGTTGAAGATGCTGTCTTTTTTCCAGCCTATATTGTTAGGGCCTTTGTCGAATATCAAGTAGCTATAGTTGCTTGACCCAAACTCCAGGTCCTGAAGTATATTCCATTTTTCTATACTCCTTGTTTTATGCCATTACCATGCTGTTTTTATTCCTATGGTTTTGTAGTATAGCTTTAGATCAGGTATGGTGATGCCTCCAGAGGTATTTCTTTTGCTGAGGATATGTTTGGATATGCAAGGCCTTCTGCCTTTCCATATGAAATTTGAGATCATTTTTTTCTATCTCTGAAGAACAATGTAGGGATTTTAATTGGAATTGTATTAAATCTATATATTGCCTTTGGTAGGATTGCCATCTTCACAATGTTAAATGTGCCTATCCAGGAGCATGGGAGGTCTTTCCATTTTCTCAAGTCCTCCTCAATTTCTTTTTGGAGTGTTTTTATGTTTTTATTGTATAGATCTTTCACTTCCTTGGTTAACATTATTCCAAGGTATTTTGTTGTTGTTGTTGTTGCTATTGAAAGTGGGACCATGTCCCTTATTTCTTTCTCTGTATTTTTGTCATTTGCATATGGAAAGGCTACTGAGTTTTGTGCATTGATTTTGTATCCTGCTACTTTGCTATAGGAGTTAATCACCTTCAGTAGTTTTGGGATGGAGTCTCTCGGGTCTCTTACATATACAGTCATGTCATCAGCGAATAGAGGTAACTTAACTTCTTCCTTTCCAAATTGTATCCCTTTTATTTCCTTCTCCTGTCGTAATTCTTGAGCTAGTACTTCCAGTACTATATTGAAAAGGAGAGGTGAGAGTGGACAACCCTGTCTTGTTCCTGATCTTGATGGGAATTCCTCCAGTCTCTCTCCATTAACTATTATTTGGGCCTTTGGAGCATTGTATATTGCCTTTATTTGGTTAAGATATGACCCACCATGCCAATTCTGTCCAATGTTTTGGTTATTAAGTGATGTTGTATCTTGTCAAAGGCCTTTTCTGCATCTATCGAAATGATCATGTGGTTTTTATGTTTAACCTTGTTTATGTGGTGTATTACATTGAGAGATTTCCATATGTTGAACCACCCCTGTGTTCCTGGGATGAATCCCACTTGGTCAAGGTGGATAATGCTTTTCATGTGTTGTTGGATTCAGTTTGTGAGGATTTTGTTCAGGATATTTGCATCTAAGTTCATCAGTGAAATAGGCCGGTAGTTTTCTTTTCTTGTGGCATCTCTGCCTGGTTTTAGAATTAGGGTGATACTAGCTTCATAAAAGGAGTTGGTTACCTTTCCTTGTTCTCCAAGTGTGTGGCACATTTAAGGAAGATTGGTTTGAGTTCTTCCATGAAGGTTTCATAGAATTCAGCTGAGCAGCCAATCTGGTCCTGGACTCTTCTTTCTTGGGGAGGTTTTTTTTTTTTTTTTTACTTTTTCAATCTCTGTGAGTGTGATGGGTTGATTGAGGTGATTAATCTCCTCTGTGTTTAGCTTTGGTAGATGGTATGCATCCAGGAATTTATCCATCTCCTCCACATTATCCAGTTTTGTGGTGTAGAGGTTTTTGAAATAAGTCCTTATGATTCTCCCAATTTCACTTATGTCTGTTGTGATCTCTCCTTTTTCATTTTGAATTTTGTTAATTTGAAGCTTCTCCTTTTTTTTGCTTGATCAAATTTGCCAGAGGTTTGTCAATCTTGTTTATTTTTTCTAAGAACCAGCTGTTTGTTTTGTCAGTTGTCTTCATTATTTCCTTGGTTTGCAGTTCATTAATTTCTGCTCTAATTTTAATTATTTCTTTCCTTCTGGGGCTCTTTGGGTTGGATTTTTCTTGCTTCTCCAGTGCCTTTAGATGGATGGTTAGGTTATTGATTTGGGGTCTTTCTGTCTTTTTTATGAAGGCATTGAGTGGTATGAATTTTCCCCTGAGGACGCCTTCATTGTGTCCCATATGTTTTGGTACAATGTGTTCTCATTGTCATTCAATTCCAGAAATTTTGCAATTTCATTTTTTATTTCATCCACTATCAATTTGTTGTTTAAAAGTGTGCTGTTCAGTTTCCTGGTGCTGTTGGGATATTTGGTGGGTCTTTTGTTGTTGATTTCTAGCAATATAGCATTGTGATCTGATATCATGCAGGAAATTATGTCAATCTTCCTAAATATGTGGAAGCAGTCTTTGTGACCCAGTATATGGTCTATTTTAGAGAATGTTCCATGGTCTGCTGAGAAGAATGTGTAGTCTGTGTGTTTGGGATGGAAATTTGTGTAGATGTCCATTAGGTCTAAGTGATCTATGGTTTTGTTGAGCTCTCTTACTTCCCTGTTGAGTTTCTGTTTGGATGATCTGTCTATTACTGATAATGGTGTATTGAAGTCCCCAGCTATGATGGTGTTTGTGGTTATTTCTGTTTTATTGTCAAGTAGGTTTTGTTTTATGAACTGTGGTGCCCCTGTGTTTGGTGCATACAGATTTATGATTGTAATATCCTCTTGATGGATCATTCCCTTGATAATTAGGAAGTGGCCTTCTTTGTCTTTTTTGATTATTTTTGGTTTGAAGTCTATTTTATCCAATATTAATATGGCTACACCTGCTTGTTTCTTATTGCCATTTGCTTGGAATACTGTTTTCCACCCTTTCACCCTGAGGAGATGTCTGTCTTTAATGGTGAGGTGGGTTTCTTGAAGGCAACAGATTGAGAGCTCTAATTTTATTGATAATGTTGTATTGACGTCCCCAACTATGATGGTGTTGGTGGTTATTTCTGTTATTGTCAAGTAGGTTTTGTTTTATGAACTGTGGTGCCTCTGTGTTTGGTGCATACAGATTTATGATTGTAATATCCTCTTGATGGATCGTTCCCTTGATAAGTCGGAAGTGGCCATCTTTGTCTTCTTTATTTTTGGTTTGAAGTCTATTTTATCCGATATTAATATAGCTACACCTGCTTGTTTCTTATTCCCATTTGCTTGGAATATTGTTTTCCACCCTTTCACCCTGAGGAGGTGCCTGTCTTTAGTGGTGAGGTGGGTTTCTTGAAGGCAACAGATTGGGGGGTCTAATTTTTTCATCCATTCTGTTAGCTTGTGTCTCTTGATGGGTGAATTAAGGCCGTTAATGTTTAGGGTAATGACAGTGAGATATGATTTGATCCCTGCCATATTGTGATGGTAAATGTGGGTTGGTGAAGTCCATGAAGGACTTTGAAGTTTTTTGTGCCTGCTCTGAGTTTGGTTATTGTGATCTGCTTCTTGTAGGCATTTGAGTTTGATTACTTGTTTCTTCTCTGTGGAGAATTTCCTGAAATACTCTCTGTAGGTTTGGTTTTGTGTTCATATAATTCTAAAGCTGAGTTTTGTCATGGAATGTTTTTCTTTCACCATCTATTATGAGGGATACTTTTGCTGGGTAGAGTAGTTTGGGTTGGAAGCCATAGGTTCTTAGACTTTGCAGTGTTTCCTTCCAGGCCCTTCTTGCTTTCAGGGTTTCCATTGAGAAGTCTGGAGTAATTCTGATGGGTTTACCTTTGAAAGTTTTGTGCTGTTTTTCCCTACCTGCTTTTAGGATTTTCTCTTGGTGTCAGTGTTTAGAGTCTCAATGACAATATGTCTTGGAGAGTTTCTGCTTTGGTCCAGGGTGTTTGGCGTTCTGTTGGCTTCTTGTATTTTTTTTTTAATTTTTTTTTTTTGTTATTTTTATTTATTTATTTGAGAGTGACATACAGAGAGAGAAAGAGGCACATAGAGAGAGAGAGAGAGAGAATGGGCATGCCAGGGCTTCCAGCCACTGCAAACGAACTCCGGACGCGTTCACCCTCTTGAGCATCTGGCTAACGTGGGGAATCGAGCCTCAAACCGGGGTCCTTAGGCTTCACAGGGGGCGCTTAACCAGCTAAGCCACCTCTCCAGCCCAGCTTCTTGTATGTTGATGGGCCTTTCTTTTAAGAGACAGGGGAAGTTTTCTTCAATTATGTTGTTTAATAAGTTCCTCATGTCTTTGGACTGAATTTCTTCTCCTTCTGGTATTCCAGTGATCCTGATATGTCGATGTTTAAGTGTATCCCACAATTCCCTCATGTTCTGTTCTCAGAAGCTTTTGAACTACTGAAACTTTTGAACTCTCGAACTGTTTCTTCCGTCTTGTCTTCCAGATCAGAGTTTCTATCCTCCACATGGCTGACTCTGTTCTTGAGAGCTGCTAGAGAGTTTTGGACTTGTTCAATTAGGTTTCCATTTTCTATTACCTTTCTATGTATAATTTCCATCCCTCTATCAAGCTCCCTTTTTACATCATTTTCTGATTTTCTTAATGCTTCTTGGAATTCATCCTTGCATTTCTTTATGTCTTCATTTAGCATCTCCAGCTGATTTTTGATGTCTTTTTTCCCCCACTCTCCCTCAAATCTCTTAACTGTCATGGAACTCCTTCCATTTTCTTGTCGATCAGGTCTAGTTTAGTGATGGCTGCATCCACATGATTATTGGTCCTTTCTTGCTTTTCTGCAAGTTCTACCAGGAGGTTGGTCAGGGTTGCATTGCTCATAGCTTCATTTTGGTGTTCTGATCATAATGACTCTTCTATGTTTTGATTTGAGATGTTCATTGTAGAAATGGGTGATGTAACTGGATTTTCTTGCATTTGATTTTTTTTGTTATCTCTTTTGCACTGTGGTCTGCCCATCACAGTGTATGAGCATGTAGGTGGGTTGATCAGCCTGGGCTCAAGCACAATGGGAATCTGAGGCAGCCTGAGGCAGTTGGCAAGCTGCCTGGGCTTTGGCTCTCACTTGCCAAAGCCGCCTGATCTACTGCCTGGCTCGAGCGCCAAAGTTGCCTGATCTCTCAAGCGATAGTGCCCCAAAGCTGCCTGCATTCAAGCTAGGAGGGACACTGAGGCACCAAGCACTGAAGCAGCCCAAACTCTGGCTGGGAACACTGGGACATGGAAGCAGTCTGTGCTCCCCTGCCACAGGACAATGGCGACCGGCCAGCCCGGCAGACAGGTAGGGGATGGCACCTGAGCTGGCGCAAGAAACAGACACAATCTGAGCTTTTGTGGCAGTTGCTGTGGGCCTGGACTTGCTGAACGTGCGGCGACAGGAGCGGTAATTGAGCCGTGGATACAGTGTCTACTTGGCTGGAGGGGTGGGCTACCCATCCATGAGGGAATCAGCGATTCCCTGTTTTTTCCTGGACTCGCTGATCCTGTGGTGGCTGGAGCTGTAAGTGGGTGAGTGGGCAGAGCAGTCTAAGGTTCCACACGCTGGGATCCATCGGTCGCGTGGATATGGTGGCTACTTGTGGGGAGGGGTGGGGTACCCACCCGCAAGGGAATCAGCGATTTCCTGTTTTTCACTTCTCTGTGCCCTCCCACTGGCAATCTATTGGAGATTTCTGTCCCCTAAAAGACCCAGTGAACCCTTAATGTCTTGCCTTTCTTTCCCCAGGATCTGCAGCACAGCTAGGCAGTCACTATCTTGGCCAGAAGTCTCGACCCAGGCCTTACTGGGCAGTTTGATGAGCATAGTATATACATTTATCCAGACATCAGCAGATGTTATACCTCTGGGCCTCATGACTACCCCTGTTTTCAGTTTTCAGTATCAGGGATGTATTCCCTGCCATGGAGCAGACCTCCACTCCAATTGGAGGGCTGTTGGTTTCCACCATGACAGACGTGCCACTATTGCACCTGTTGGCTCATTTGGCCTGGCTGGCCAATTATAAGGCTTGCAGTGTCCAGTGTTGAGTATCTTCACTGCTGGTATCTCTTTCTCTCATTGAGCTGCATGTAGAATGGCTTCTTCCAGCTTTCTATCAGCTGGTCTACATGGAGGAGGTTATCAGCTCAGTTCCAGCAGGATTTCTCAGTGGCCTTGCAGCCCAAGTACGTGGAGTCTTCAGCAATAGAGCCTTACCATCTATTCAGGGTGGGAAGCCAAGGGCCTTGGCAATGGCCTATAATGTTTTGGGGGCATCAGGGACCTCCCTGGTCAACAGCTCACTGGAAGATATGCCATTCCTGGCACTGAAAATTTTCTAGCAACGATCTACAGCTCCTGAGTGTTGCATTGTCCAAAACCAGAGGATTCCATGTGATTTATTTATATCCTCTTAGATTTTGATTAGCCCTCCTTCCACCTTACCTTTACTCAATCTCTTCCTCTGACATCACTTCGGGCCTTTTCACCCCAGTTAGTCTAGTCTTCTACTTACATATATACAATACCAACCTATTAAGTACCCTCCTCCCTTCCTTTCTCTTCCCTTCTCTTTTTTAGCTTACTGGCCTCTGCTACTGAGTTTTTTCCTTTTCACACAGAAGCCCAATCATCTATAGCTAGGATCCACATATGAGCGAGAACATGCGGCGCTTGGCTTTCTGGGCCTAGAATATACAAAGAACTCAAAGTTAAATAATAAGAAATCAAACAAGCCAGTTAAAAAATGGGCTATGAAGCTAAATAGAGAGTTCTCAAAGGAAGAAATACGGATGGAGTATAAGCATCTAAAAAAATGTTCTACATCCCTAGTCATCAGTGAGATGCGGATTTAAACTACATTGAGACTCCATCTCACTCCTGTCAGATTGGCTACCATCATGAAAACAAATGATCATAAATGCTGGCAGGGATGTGGAAAAAGAGGAACCCTTCTACACTGTTGGTGGGAATGCAATCCGGTCCAGCCATTGTGGAAATTAGTGTGGAGGTTCCTAAAACATTCGCTGAGTAATACAGTACTACACGACAGCCCAAGCATTCCCTCCCTGGATTCCCTGGGGTCATACCTAAAGGATGGTTCATGGTTTTCCTTCGTCTTTACATTGCTCCTACTCCTAAGTTGTTTTACATGCATCAAAGTAAAGAAACTCTTCAGCTGCCTTATTTTGAGTGCCATGAGGGTAACATCTTCTCTGCTTGTCATCTTGTATTTAGTTTACTATATTACAGTCATTTGATTTCAGATTGAATGAATGTAAATAGAAATTAAATGCACATTTGAATTACCAGAAAATAGAAATGATTTTTTTTATTACTGAGAGGAAGAAATAACTTAGGTGATTAGGTATAGAGATTTTGTTCATTAATTTGTCATATGTTCATGTTCTACTTAATAAACTTCATATGAAAATTGAATAGAAAATATTTTATTTGAGAGACCGAGAGAGAGAATAGGCATACCAAGGCCTCCAACCACTGTAAACCAACTTCAGATGCATGAGCCACCATGTACATCTGGCTTACGTAGGTACTTGAGAATCAAACCTGGGTCCTATGACTTCAAAGGCATTCATCTTAACTGCTAAGCTTTCTCTCCAGCTCCCCTGCCAGATCTTGATAATCCTCCAATCTCAGACATCTGAGTGGTGGGATATAGGCATGAGCCATCACACCTAGTTTCAAAATAATAATCTAAGCTGGGCATGATGGTATACACCTTTAATCCCAGAACTTAGGAGGCAGAGGTTGGAGGATCACTGTGAGTTCGAGGCCACCCTGACACTACATATGAATTCCAGGTCAGCCTGAGCTAGAGTGAGACCCTACCTCAAAAATCCAAGTAATATAATAATAATAGTTTAAATTATAAAAGTCCTTCTAATGTTTGCTTTTCTCTTACAAAGCTCTTTACAGTTTTTATTCAATGAACAATTTGAATCTTAAAAAGATATTTAGTGGTTTTTTTCTAAAGAATTGGGGTCTGGTTAACCTAAATTGTATAGGTAACAATAATTAAAATAATAGCAGAAATATTGAGCTTGTAAAATATTTATTTATTTATTTGCAAGAAGAGAGTGAGAGAAAAGAGACCAAAAAAAAAAAAAAAGTGTACCAGGGCTTCCAGCCACTGCAAACAAACTTCAGAAACATGCACCACCTTGTGCATCTGGCTTACATGTCTGCTGGGGAATGAAACCTGGGTCCTTAGATTTTGCAGTCAAGCACCTTATAACCACTGAGCCATCCCTCCAGCTCTGTCAGAAAATGTTCGAGTTTTGAGGAGGAAGGAGAGAGGACAAGGTAAGATTGGCCATGTCCATCCTGCATCTCCCCCATGGTCACCCCTCTGCCTCCTCCTCTGCACCATGTAGGGAAGGGAGGCGTCTTGGGTAGAGACACACAGAAGCAGCTGCTGGAGTTTGCTTCCACCAAGGGACTCCCATGGGATCATATCGAATATGTCCTCTCCACAGGTAAGCTCGCTGCTGTGTTTGACCTGCATCCACAGCATCCTCAATTCTGATGTTCTAGTCCCACATTTTCCCTTTATTTGAAATGTCATTGATAATAAATATGGAGCAATCTAATGTTTGTGTGTGTGTGTTTATTTTTCCTTGTTCACTTGCATTTGTAGATGTGTGTCCTGAGTAAGAATGTGGCTGGGTTGAATAAAACCAGGACAGATAAAAAACTGCCCTAATATTTAAATGCGATCATTCAATTTATTCTGTTAAAAATCATGAAGTTAACCAGGTATGGTGGCACACACCTTTAATCCCAACTCTAGTGAGGCAAAGGAAGGAGGATTGGCCATGAGTTCAAGGCCAGCCTGGGACTACATAGTGAATTCCAGGTCAGCCTGGTCTAGAAGGAGACCCTACCTCATAAAACAAACAAAAACAAAACTAATTAATTTTAATTTATTTTACAGAGAGAAAATGGGCACACCAGGACCTCCAGCCACTGCAAATGAACTCCAGATGCATCTGGCTTTACTTGGGTCCTGGAGAATTGAACCTGGGTCCTTAGGCTTCACAGGCAAGTGCCTTACCCACTGCGCCAATTCTCTAGCACTCAGAATTTTTATAGTCAGCATGGCAGGCAGTCTGATATCACCTGTTATTCTTTACACTATGGGTGTATGCATACACACATACACCTGCAAAAGAGAGAGAAATCCTCCCTGTGAAAGGAGACCTGGCCTGAACTCCAGGATGATTTTCCTCCTTCTAGATCCACATGAAGCCTGAAAAGTCTTAGTAAGGACACACGAACAGGAAATATGGTTCCTTTCTTGACAAAAAATGTGCCCTCTCAACTCCTTGGGACCATACTCAGGAGGAGTCCTGTGAGAGGAGCTGCTTATGCAAACCCTTCATGACAGTCTCAGCACAGCAGGTATTCAACATCGACTTCTGCAGCACTTACTCTTTTAGGTTTACTTATTTATTTACTTATGAGAGGTAGATAATGGGCTCCTCAAGGTCTCTGCCACTGCAAAGGCACCCCAGACACATGTGAGAGGAGCTTCTTGTGCAAACCCTTCAGGACAGTCTCAGCACAGCGGGTCTTCACTGTCGACTTCTGCAGTGCTTACTCTTTTAGATTTACTTTTATTTATTTATGAGAGGTAGAGAATGGGCTCCCCGAGGCCTCCACCACTGCAAAGGCACTCCAGACACACACCACCTTGTGCATGTGCCTTTACGTGCAGACTGGGGAGTCCAACCCGGGTCTTAGACTTTCCAGGCAAGTGCCTTAGCCACTGAGCCATCTCTCCAGCCCCCTCTTACTCTGTTTTTTGCATGTCGTCATAGAAGACTGGAAGAAGTCACAGCCTGTTCTGCCCTTCGCTTCGGGATCATCTGCATGAAGACACCTTCTCCTGATCTTTCCAGTGGCTTCTCTGCTTCCTGCTGAGCTGGGTGCCTAACGTCCTGCATTTCCTTCCCATCACTCATGCACCATCTAGGAGCTCTTTCTGCTCAGCTGAATGATCAAATCAACTCATTTCCATGCAAACTCTCCTATCTGGGGACAATGGCCTCATGTCTGATGATGAGTAGCATCAATTCCAGTCTCATTGTGGAAAACATGGCATCTACAATTCCATAATAAAATGTTCCACTGAAGGACATCACCTAAGTATGGTTTTGTAGCAATGCACATGCTGTACCACATCACAGAAGTGAGGTGTTTTCCCCCCCATGTAGGGTCTCACTCTTGCCCAGGCTGAAGTGGCCTTGAGCAGACAGTGGTCCTCCTACCACTGCCTCCCAAGACCTGGGATTAAAGGTGTGCACCGCCACAGTGGCTCAGGAGTGAGTTTTATGATGGGATACACATATTGTATCAGATATGCATTAAAAGGTAAGGCTGAGTGAACATAGTATCTTTGTAACAAGGGATAGAAAAGGGGATGTTAGGATACAATTGTCTTGCCTAATGTAGTAGGGGACAATTCCAGATGATATCCCCAAATTACTGTGTTTTCATATATGTTTCCTGCAAACATTGTCATCCTTGTGTTTAGTTAAGCCACAAGAATGTGAGGCTCTGGCATGAACATAGGATTTCGAACAAGACAGTCAAGTCAAGCAAAGGACAAAATTCTGAGGAAATTCTGAGACCTGGATCCCTACCCCCCTCCTCCAGCAAGGCTCCTCCTAAGTCACCACCAGCTGGGAACCAGGTACCCAAATCCATGAGGTCACGAGGAACCCCTGATACACAGCAGCAGTGCTGATCTGTTGTCCTGCTGGGGTCTCTGCTGACCTGTGGGGGAGGCTGGAGGTGCAAGCTGCCTGGAGCTGCTGGGCTGCCTGGACCTCTTGCTTCTCCCCATGGGGTTCTTTCCATCTGGTAGGGCTGGTGTGAGTTGGGGGACTAAGGGAGTCCCCTGCCAGAATTTCCAAGGCTCAGGCAGGAGGAGAAGTTCCTGGAGGCAGCCAACCCACAGGGACCCACAGCAGCTCCCTCCTGCTTCTCCACAGGGATCTCCCCTGGCTTCCCAAGTTCCTTTCAGAGCTTGACTTTTGCAGGACAAGAGCAGAAAAGAGCCTTTTGTGTGCTGTCTGGCACTCTCCCTCCCCCACAGGCTTCCTGTGTAGAAGCGCCTATTCCACAGTTTTAATGAATGGTCCCCAGAGGTAATTCTCATTACTTCCAACCTGAGACATTTTTGGAGATGAAATTTGAAAATTTATTCTGTGCTTTTGGTAAAATCCCTTTCCTCTTTTTTCTTTTTTTTTTTTTTTTTTTTTTTTTTTTGAAGTTTGTTGGAAAGAGAGGGGGAGATAATGGGCACATCAGGGCCACTGCAGATGAACTCCAAATGCATGAGCCACTTTGTGCATCAGGCTTTATTTGAATACTGGGGAACTGAACCCAGGCTATCAGGCATTGCTGGCAAGCAGCTTAACTGCTGAGCCATCTCTGTAGCCCCTAAACTCAGGAACTTTTTAATCTGGCCAAGTTGTTGACAATCAAGATTAACCATGACAGTCCCTCATCATGGTTACTACCTGTATGTAAGTCACTATAAAAATAGTCTGGACTGGAGAGACAGCTGAGTGATTAAGGTGCTTGCCTGCAAAGCCTAATAACCTGAGTTCAATTTCCAACTACCCACATAAAGTCAGATGCACAAAGTGGCACATGTGTCTGGAGTTTGATGCAGCAGATGGAGGCCGTGGCATGCCCATTCTCTCTGCCTTTCTTCTCTCTCTGCTTTAAAATAAATAAATATTTTTTTTAAAAAAGTATATTATGATCATAGTATGTTGTCTGTATTTATGGAAGTTGTTAATAAAAAATGCGCTAAGTATGGTGGTGCATGCCTTTAGTCCCAGCAGTCAGGACACAGAGGTAGGCAGATCACCTTGCGTTCAAGGCCATCCTGAGAGTTCATAGTGACTTCTGGGTCAGCCTGGTCTAGAGCGATGCCTTGCCTTGAAAAAAAGCAATGAAAAAAATCTATGTGACTTGCTAGGTCTCTTCCCTCCCCTTCTCCCTTTTTTTCCTTCTCATGTTTGGATTCTTCTCTGTCACAAAGTCAAGAATGAAACACTGCGACAACATGAAGCCAGGAGAGAAAGTAACTTTACTAGTGGAGTTGCAGAACAGGTCCTCCTGAGGGGTGGCTCAGACTGTCCACACCCCAGGGGGAAGGCAGCTTGGATGAGGGTTGACAGTCACTGTCTCTGAGCGTCCCTCTGTCCTCGCCTGTTCACCATGGGTTGGTCGTTTGTCCAGATGGACATCTAGCGTCGCAGCCTTGAAGGCTGGTCATGGCCACAAGCACAGCAGAGCTGGAGTTTGACCTTCAGACCCGTGTTTACCTGCACAGAAGAGAGTTTCCATCAGGGTCTCTGAACCCACGTCACTGTGGGGAAAAGACAAAGAAAATGTCAAATCCAGGCAATTTGAGACACAGGCTGTTTTGAAGCATAAATGATATAAGGGCATTTCTGATGTGAATATTTTAATAAATTTAGTGGACAGGTTATTTTGAAATTATCCTGTTTTGAATGTTCTAGAAAATCTACAATCAAGGCTATTTCGCAAGAAAGTGCCTCTAACCACTGAGACATCTCCACAGGCAATTCCCACACGGCTATTTTAGAAATTAAAAAAATTGTAGACAACTTGTGTTGCTAAGACCTCCCCCCCTCGACGCTTGAGGACGCCGCGGGTCTGGAGGACAGGGGGACACAGTCCCGGGTCAGGCCGGGGAGGGTCCGCGGTGGGGAAGCCCAGCCTCGGGGACTCCCCATCTCCTGGACTTTCTCTTCTCCAGCCGACAACCCCGCTGGGCTCCTTCTGTCTCGACGCTGATGACGCGGCCCAGCTGCAAATGGTCCCCGAGTGCGAGACGCCAGTGATGTCGCCCCGCACGTGGCTTCTGCTCGCAGCTGCCCTGGGCCTGAGCGAGACCTGAGTGGTGAGTGTGGGGCAGACGGAAGGACAGACACGGCCTGGAATGGGGGGCCAGCGCATTGGTCCTTGTGCAGACCCTCGCTGGGGGTCCCAGCCAGGCGGCCCCTCCCGCCCCTGGCCCAGGTTAAAGGAGAGGGCCACCAGGCCTGGCTCCTAATGCTGTCTTAACCCCAACCTAACAACACTAACCATAACTCTAACCTGTTCCCTGCATTGTAGGTTGAGGCTCTCTCCTATAAAGAATTTCTATTTTCATAGATGGAGGCTTCCACAGACAGAGTCAGACATTCAAACATATTTCCCATTTTCCCAGTGCAGAATCCTCGATTTCCCTTTATTGGAGCAGATCACTTAATCAAATGCAGATGCTTTCTTATGTACATTAAACTTACACACATTCACTCAACCACTTCCTAACACTGTCGCTTGAAACCTAACCTGACCCTGCCCGTAATCTATACTACTAACTCCTAACATCCTTATCCTAATATTAACTTAACCCTCACCCCAACCTGCCTTTAATCCGTAACCCTCACATTCTCACCCTAACTTATTACACTAAATCCTAAATAGGCCTCCCTGGCCCTATCACTTCCTGACAGCACACCCCTAAGGATGCTTTCATTGACAACAATAGAACACATGCACCTTTGAGAGACACTTCAGATTCCTGCTCATAACCCTGAGAACTTCTATGTATTGTGGATGAAATAATGTAGTCCACCCCAAATCCTCTCAAAGGCCAGAGGATGTGTGTCCACATACAGGTAGTTTTATTTATTTAAAAGGTTTATTTGTAAGCAGAGAGAGACAGAGAGATAACAGAGAGAATTGGTGCCCCAGGACCTCCAGCCACTATAAACAAACTCCAGATATGTTTTGCTTTATGTGGGTACTGTGTAATTGAAGCCAGGTCATTAAATTTTTCAAGCAAGAACCTTAAACTCTGACCAATCTCTTTAGTCCCATTTATTTATTGATTTATTTTTAATATTTGATTTTGTATTCTAGCCCTGCCTCACCTGGATTCACTATAAAGTCTCAGGCTGGCCTGGAACTCACAACAATTCAACTACCTCTGCCTCATTAGTGCTGGGATTAAAGACCTGTGCCACTATTCCTATTTTTTTTTTCAAGGTAGGATCTAGCTGTAGCCCAAGCTGACCCAGAATTCCCTATGCAGTGTCAGGGTGGTCTCAAACTCATGGCGATCCTCCAAACTGCCTCCCAAATGCTGAGATTAATGACATGTGCCACCACACCCAGCTTATTTTTTTTAATATATTGATTATTTACTTGCAGAGAGGGAGAATGTCAAGACGTCTTGCCACTGCAAACAAATTCCAAACGCATGTGCCTCTTTCTATATCTGGCTTTCGGTGGGCTTTGGAGAGTGGCACCCAGGCTGTCAGGCATTGTAAACTACTTTAACCACTGCTACCTCTCCAGCCAAGGCTTCCAAGTTTGGGATCCCTTGAAGGGCTCTTCAACACCAAGGTGATTTATGCTTTCTTACCTTTTGGTCTCAAAACTGTAAGAGACAGGAAGGCAGCACTTCTATGTCATCTGCTCTTTTATCCACTTTAGCTTCAAAAATCAAATGCTAAGATGTCCCTCTCTGAGCTCATCCTCCCAAACTGAAATACTGAAATTGAGTTTTCAAAGTGTGGTTCCTACCCCATCCCTGTAAGTGAACCCAGACCCTAGTCTGCGACCCTGGACTCAACATCTTCTGTTAAGGTAATTCCCAAGCCTTCCTCATTGCAAGGGAGGAAACAGCCCCTGCCTTGGAGTGACTATCTGTGAAATCTAAACAGAGATCAAGGCCCACCTTAGAAATACTGGGACAGCATGGGTCCAGCATAATCTACCATCTCCATGTTAAAGTGACAGCACATGCAGCATTGACCAGACACCCCCCAGTGCAGAGTACTCACTTCACTCACCCCTGCTCTTTCCATGAAAGGCCTTCAAAACCTTCCACTCCTCTTCCTAGGCAATTCCGGGGCCCCTCTTTTCTTCTCTGAGCTCTGAGACCACCAGTACCTTGTTTGGCTATAATAAATACTGGGGGTCCAGAGGTCATGGCACATGCCTTTATCTCCAGCACTTGGGAGGCAGGAGTAGGAGGATCACTTTGAGTTCGAAAACAGCCTGGGACTAGACTACAGTCAGTTCCAGGTCAACCTGAGCTACAGTGAGACCCTCTTTCCAAATAAATAAATAAATGTACAAACAAATAAATAATAAATAAATACTGGTTATAAAAGAAACCATGCCCATGAGTTTATACACATACACACACAAACATACTGATTTTTATTTTTTTCAGGTAGGGTTTCAGTCTAGCCCAGGCTGACCAGGAATTCACCATGTAGTAACTGAGATGGCCTTGAGTTCATGGAAATCCTAATGCTGCCTCGTGAGTGCTTGGATGAAAGGCTTGTGCCACCACACCGGGCTCTCAAAGTATATTTTATTGGTGCTGAGCAGATGGCTTAGCAGTTAAGGCACTTGACTGCAAAGCCAAAGGACTGAGATTCGAGTCCCCAGTACCCGCCAGATGCACTAGATTGTTGGTGATGTTCATGGCTTGAGATTCACTGTCCTTTCCTGAACCAAGTCTCTGAATCATTTGAAAGCCATCTTGATTACCCAGCGCAGGACATGATCTTCGCAGTCCTGGTAGTCGTGGCTCCCCAGACATATCACATCAGTGTGGACCAGGGAGACCGCCCATGGCCAGGTTGGGCAGGGCAGGCTAGAGGACACACAGGGACACAAGGGACCTAAAGCAGCCAGAGGGTGATGGACTCACTGGCGCCCAGTACACTACACCCAACCCAGACTTTTTCTAGCATTTAATCAAGGCTGCCCCAGTAGGGATGTAGGGAGAATGGAAGTACCATTTTACCTGTGTGTCTTCAGTTCAATTCTGCACATCACTGTGATATGAAGCCCTGTCAGTGTCATTTCTTTTACACAATCCATCATAACACTGAGATAAGTGAGACCCTTGATGGTGGCCTCATTGTTGTGGGGATTACTGGAGTCCCAGGAGGGATGAGATGGGCATAAAGATGCTGGAGACTCCAGGGCCATGACCACAACTTTGGGTCCTTGTCCAAGTTATCAATGAATTGAAAACACACTCAGAAATGGGTAAATTATGAATCATGAGATTTGTTTTTGGAAGAGTAAGTAGCTACAGAGATTTCTAGCTGGGAAGCCCAAGCCAAATGAAAATTTCCCCTTTCCCAGACTGGCTGGAAAGAAAGAGGAGAGGCCGAGAAATTAACGTGTGCATAGGGAAAGATCTGGGGACACACAGAGAGAGACAGAGATAGATATAGCAGGAAAGCACCCAAAACAAGGCAGGAAGAAATTCCCTTTCCCTAACCCCAAACCTAAGTTTCAAACCCCTGACCATAAACTTTACACTAGCCCAAACCTTAGACTTAATCCTACCCTTTACAAAACCCAAACCCTAATCCTACCTGTAGCACTAACCATAACCCTAAACATAGATAAAGCCCTAGCCTACCCATAGCTGTAACCCTATTTCTAACCTACCACTAAAACTAGCCCTAACTCTAGGCCTAGCCCTAACCTTAAACATAACCCTTACCCTAACCCAAATCCAACCCTAACAGTAAATCTGACTATAACCCTAACTATAGCCATAACCCTAAATCACAACCTGAACTCTAATGCTAAGCAATAAAACTTAAACCTAAGGATCACCCTAAACCTAACAACCCTATTTCTAACCCTGACTGTAGCAGACAGCTTCAGGTTTGCTGGGATGAACTTCCAGACCAAGCACAGTTATTGAGGAAGGGATATTTATTGAAGCTTACGGGTCTAGGGGAAGTTCCATAATGGCAGAAGAAACTGGCCTGCCTTTACTGGACCAAGCAGAGAGTGAGAAGCAGAAATCAAAAGTCACACAGCACAGCACACTTCAGCATCTCCAGCTAGGCACACTTTGCATATCTTTAGATTGAAATCCCAAACCCACCACTGCACCTTAAGTTCCTCCTTGTGATACTGCTTCCTGCCAGGTGACTGTAGATGCAAATTACAAACTAATAAAACACTGAATATAGTGGCAGCCATCTATTCAAACTACCACACTATCATTAACAATCTTAATATTAACCCTCAAATTAACAATTCTAAACTTAACACTTACAATCCTAACCATAACCTCAGCAATCTTCATAGTAACCCTAAATTTAACAATTGTAACCTTAACACTACGAATCCTAATCCTAACCTATCCTGAAAAGTAAATCCTAACCCTAATAACAGTATACCTAACCATAATTTGTAATCCTAACCCTAACCCTGACCTTAACAATACTAATCCTAACAACCCTAGAACCTTAACCCTAACCTTAACGACCCTAACAAAAAGCATCCTTGTACCCATAACCCTAACCCTAGGCCTCACCCTTACCCTACAATAACTAACCATAGGGCAGATTGAAATCATAATTCTAACCCTAGGCTTAACTAAAACCCTAATTTTTTTTCAAGGTGTGGTCTCACACTAGCCCAGGCTGACCTGGAATTCACTATGTATTCTGAGGTTGGCCTAGAATTCATAGCAATCCTCCTACCTCTGCCTCCCGAATTCTGGGATTAATGGCGTGTGTCACCATGCCTGGCAAAACCCTAATTCGTATCTTACAACTAACCCTAACGCTAACAACCTTAACCCTAAACCTAACACTAATCACACTACCCCTAACCCTAGGCCTCACCCTAACCCTAAACCCTAACAATAACCCTAACCCTATGCCTAAGTGAAACCTTAACCCTAACCCTAGGCCAAACAGAATCTCTAACCCTAACCCTCAACCTAACTGAAACTCTAGACCAAATGCAGGCCTAATTGAAACCCTAACCCTCACATTCCTAACCCTAATCCTAACCCTGACCCTGACCCTGGAACTCACCCAAACCAAAACAGAACACAGCACTGCCCTCCCCCCAGGGCATGGTGGCCCCTCCCACACTGCAGCTGCTCCCCTGGACCAGGGAGGCCCATGAGCCCAGGCTGGCTTGAGCTCATGTGATTCCGCTGCCTCAGCCTCCACAGTGCTGGGGTGACAGGTGGAGTCTGACGAGCCCAGCTTAGGCTTTTTTTTGAAGTGAGCTTTGAAAACGACTCAGACCCTTGGACTACACCTACTATTTTGTTTAATATTTTCAGGATCTTTGGCTCTGCAAACAAACTCCAGATGCATGGGTCACTGTGCATCTAGCTTTATGTGTATTCGATTAAAGATTGTTTAGTGATCTACATTAACTCAAAAGAGAGAGCACACTATGAACCAGACATGTTCTTTCCACTGATGTTCCAGATGCAGCCCACTGGTCTCTACTTCAATCCAATGTTGGTGTTCTCTGGAGTAAAAGGCATTCCCCCCTCAGGGACATGGGACTTTGGGGGATCTTTGTTCTAAGCCACCTGAGGTGGGAAGACAATAAAGGACAGACACCCTTCCACTGGTTCTCCTCCTGCTGCTCCATTTATGAAGGCCCTGGATGTTCATATTAATTTGTATTGAAAGATTACCAATAAATACAACTAACCTGCTTCTTTGGCTTCTGTACAATTGCTTGCTTTACCTAGACATAAGGACAGCCATTTTATGAAGGAAAAACATGTTATACGTGACTTTCTGCAGTACGTGACTTTCTGCAACTAGCCGCCCGGGCCCAGATAAGGAACTAGTTAACTGAAATGCTGACCTTTGCCTTAGAAATCTGTGCTTGTTTGCCCACCTGTGCTTGTTTGCCCAACCCCTGTTTGCTCAACCGTAACCCCCTTACCCAATTTCTGGAAAGCCTCCGCTCAGAGACAATTGAACAATGCCTAACCGCAGGGGCCCTAGCTCCCTGCCTGGGGTCACGATCCCTGAGCCGAGGCGACACCCTGACGACATCTGAAGAATCCCTGAGCTGAAACATGTTTGAGATATTTCCGCATGTTTTATGATCTTTCCCTTTAAAACTCCTACCTCCCGGCTGCTCGGGGCTCTTCACCTCTCCTGCGTGAGGACTTCGTGTCGAGCCCCGGTGCACCGGTACAATAAACCTCTTGCGTTTTGCATTGAGAGCTCTCCGTGTGAGTGTCTTTGGGTCTAGTAGACAATCCCGCTTGGGGACCCTCCGGGGGCTCCCCACATTTGGAGGTTCCACCGAGATTTTCCGGGATCTCTACAAGACCCCAGACCTCATTCCGGATCCCTCAGAGGTAAGAGGCGCCTCCTGTTACGTCTGTCTGTCTGTATGTTCATTGTGTTTGTCTAACCTCGTCCAGTTTTGAGAATTCTCAATTCTGGGTGTCTTGCTCTGGGGTGTGGCAGGTCGGGGCTGACGGGCCTGAGGACCACCACCCAAGCAATCTGGAGGACGCTCTTGATTGCCCGGAGGAGACAGACCTGTTTTCTGTCTCCTATCTGAAGAACTCTGACCGAGTTCTTATCTGTCGCAAGGCACCATCCGGGCCTAGCCCCCCGCCCTCTGAATCGCTTTTGTTTTTGTTTAAGCGGCGGGCAGGCCAACTCAGTTTTTTTCTTTGTTTTCTGTGTTTTTCTGTTCATTTTGTTCTACTTTCTCTATCCTCCTCCCAAAATGGGACAGACTGTTTCTACCCCTCTGGACTTGACTCTAACACATTGGACTGACGTTAAGACGAGAGCTCATAACTTATCAGTAAAAGTTAAGAAGGGAAAATGACAAACTTTATGCCAAGGAGAATGGAATTTGCTGAATGTGGGATGGCCTCAGGAGGGAACTTTTGACCTAGAGGTTATCCAAGCTGTCAAGAAAGTTATTTTACAGGAGCCCGGAGGCCACCCTGACCAGCTACCCTACATTTTTACCTGGCAGGATTTGGTGCAGGACCCTCCCTCTTGGCTAAAACCCTGGATTTCCCCCAAATCTGTTAACAAGGACTCCTTGCAGTCCGCCACGGTTCTTGTTGCAGGTTCAGGACAAAGGAAGAAGATCTATCCGGATACCCAGACAGACTTACTCCTGTTAGACACCCCACCGCCATACCCGCCATCTCACGCTCCCACTGCTCCGCCTAACCCCTCAGCCGAAGGAGCACGTGGGGGGCCGGCAGCGGGGACCAGAAGCAGACGGGCCCGGACTCCAGATGCCGCTATCACCCTGCCCCTTAGGGCTATAGGTCCTCCTCCTCCCCTAGGACCAGGAGATGACCCAGATCAAAGACCCCTGCCACCACTTCAATACTGGCCTTTCTCTTCTGCGGACTTATATAATTGGAAAGATAATCACCCCCCTTTCTCAGAGGATCCCTCTAAACTAACTGCTCTCATGGAATCTCTAGTTTTCTCTCACCAGCCCACTTGGGATGATTGTCAGCAGTTACTCCAAACCCTCTACACAACAGAGGAGAGGGAACGCATCCTGTTGGAAGCCAGGAAAAACGTTCCTGGGGATGATGGACGTCCCACACAGCTCCAGAACGTGATAGATGACGGTTTTCCCTTAACCCGCCCCAACTGGGACTTCAACAACTCTGAAGGTAGGGAGCATCTCCGCGTCTACCGCCAGGCTCTAGTGGCTGGTCTCCGGGGAGCCGCGAGGCGTCCCACGAATTTGGCCAAGGTAAGAGAGATTATTCAGGGACCTGATAAACTACCCTCTGTTTTCCTGGAGCGCCTCATGGAGGCCTACCGTAGATATACACCATTTGATCCAACTGCAGAGGAACAAAGGGTATCAGTTCTGATGAGTTTTGTCGACCAGTCAGCACCAGATATCAGGAAGAAGTTACAGAGATTAGATGGCTTAAGTAGGTATACGCTGTCGGACTTAGTTAAGGAAGCTGAGAAAGTTTACAATAAGAGAGAAACTGAGGAAGAAAGGAAACAGAAAAGAGTAAAAGAGCAGGAGGAAAGGGACAATAGACGAGATAAGAGACATGAGAGAAATATAACTAAAATTCTGGCCGCCGTAATTCAGGATAGAAAAAACCTAGACAAAGAAAAGCATAGAAATCCTAGGCAGAAACAAAACCAGGGCAACAGACGGCAGTTAGACAAGGACCAATGTGCCTATTGCAAAAAAAAAAAAAAAAGGACATTGGATAAAAGACTGCCCTAAAAAGAAACCAAGAGAAATCTCAACTTTGGAGGACCTACACCCAACAGTCCCCAACCCTTACAACCTATTGAGCTCACTCCCACCTGAAAGGAATTGGTACACCGTCTTGGATTTAAAAGATGCTTTCTTCTGCCTACCCCTACATGAAAAAAGCCAGCTCGTCTTTGCCTTCGAATGGAAAGATCCGGACATGGGACTCTCCGGACAATTGACTTGGACGAGATTGCCGCAGGGCTTCAAGAATTCACCCACCATCTTCGACGAAGCCCTCCACCGAGACCTAGCGCCCTTCCGAGCCTCCAACCCTCAGGTAACACTCCTCCAGTATGTTGATGATCTTCTCCTTGCAGCTAACAGTCAGGCTGAATGCGAAAAGAGAACAACTGCGCTGTTGGAGGAGCTGGCCCGTTTGGGGTACCGAGCCTCAGCTAAGAAAGCTCAAATCTGCAAAAGGCAAGTCACATATCTGGGATACTCTTTGAAAGGAGGACGGAGGTGGCTGACGGAGGCCCGTAAACAGGCCGTGGAGCAGATTCCAGTCCCAACAAATGCCAGACAAGTACGGGAATTTCTAGGGTCCGCTGGGTTTTGCAGACTTTGGATACCCGGATTTGCCTCCCTGGCTGCTCCGCTTTATCCTCTGACTAAGACAAATACAGCTTTTAAATGGGAAAAAGAACACCAGCAGGCTTTTGACAGCATTAAGCTTGCCCTGCTAACAGCACCTGCGCTCTCACTCCCGGATATCACCAAGCCCCTTTACCTGTACGTGCATGAACAGAAGGGCATTGCTAAGGGAGTGCTTACCCAAAGAACGGGACCTTGGAGGAAACCAGTAGCCTACTTGTCTAAGAAATTAGACCCTGTAGCCGCGGGATGGCCCCCTTGCCTAAAGATCATTGCAGCTGTAGCGCTACTTCTAAAGGATGCAGACAAATTGACTTTGGGACAGATTGTTACTATCATTGCTTCACATGCTCTGGAGAGCGTTATCCGCCAACCCCCAGACCGCTGGCTCTCCAATGCCAGGGTCACTCACTACCAGAGTCTCCTCCTTAATTCAGACCGGGTCAGATTTGCTCCCCCCACCCAGTTGAACCCCGCTACCCTCTGGCCGGACACGGATCCCACCGTACTACATAACTGTGGGGAAGTCCTGGCTGAGGCCACCGGAGTCAGACCCGACCTCATGGACCAGCCCCTACCAGATGCTCAGGTGACCTGGTTTACGGACGGCAGCAGCTACCTCCTTGAAGGTAAGAGGATGGCGGGAGCAGCTATTGTAGATGGGAGCAGAGTGATCTGGACTAACAAATTGCCAGAGGGAACATCTGCCCAAAAAGCTGAACTTATTGCCTTAACCCAAGCTTTAAATATGGCAGAAGGAAAAAAGGCTACAATATATACAGATAGCCGGTATGCCTTTGCCACCGCGCACATACATGGCGCCATCTACCGGCAGAGAGGATTACTGACCTCTGCAGGCAAAGAAATCAAAAATAAACAAGAGATTTTAAACCGGGAAACAGATCCTACCCAGACAGCAAGCAAAGAACCTCCTGTTACACATACATAAGTTGACTCATTTTGGACCTAGATTTGCTTGATGCTCTGCACCGACCGGCCAAGCTGGCTATAGTCCACTGCCCAGGGCACCAGAAGGGAGATTCCTTTGTAGCTCGGGGAAACAGGATGGCAGATGAGGAAGCCAAAACGGCAGCTCAGGGAGCTTCCCTGTTCCCTTTGATTGAAAAAGAAACTGTCCTCGCTGAGCCACTGCCCTCAGAAAATAATAGAGACTCTTAAAAAGACTGATTATTACATAATTGGACTTAAGGATGGCTGAAAAACTCGTAAAACAGTGTGTACCCTGCCAAAAGGTAAATGCACAAACAGTCCCAACAGACTTGGGAAAGCGATTTAGAGGGGACCGTCCTGGCTTGTTCTGGGAAACAGACTTTACCGAACTAAAACCAGCCAGATATAGAAATAAATATCTTCTAGTTTTTATAGATACTTTTTCAGGATGGGTAGAGGCCTATCCCACTAAGAAGGAGACTGCGGCTATGGTGACCAAAAAACTTCTAGAGGAAATTATTCCCAGGTATGGAATGCCACAGGTAATAGGCTCTGACAACGGTCCAGCCTTTGTTGCCCAGGTAAGTCAGGAGGTGGCCAGGATACTGGGGATTAATTGGAAATTACATTGTGCATATAGACCCCAGAGCTCAGGACAGGTAAAAAAAAAAAAAAATAAAACATTAAAAGAGACCATTACTAAATTGTCCATGGAGACTGGCTGTACAGACTGGACGATGCTCCTTCCCTGGGCCCTTTTCAGGGTCCGCAATACCCCCTATAGATTTAATCTTACCCCCTTTGAGATACTTTTTGGAGTCCCAACTCCACTCAGCACATTGCTGACTCAGAGAGAGCCAGATACAATCTCTAACTCTGATTTGAACAGCAGGCTGCAAGCGCTACACCTCCTCCAGAGTGACTTGTGGCCTAAACTGAAAAAAGCCTATCTGCCTGCTAAGGACCCAGTTCCACACCCGTACCAGCCTGGAGACTCGGTCTACGTGAGACGGCATCGACCCACAAACCTCAAACCTCGCTGGAAGGGACCCTTCACTGTACTCCTGACAACACCAACGGCCGTGAAAGTGGACGGAATCGCTGCCTGGATCCACGCCTCTCACGTTAAACCAGCTCCCTCACCTGACTCTTGCTGGCAGCTGACAAAGACTGATAACCCCCTCAAGTTGCGTCTCCGCCGTATTCCTGTTACTGTCTTGAATCATAATGGCTCATCTTAAGGTTTGGTTACAGTTACTACTAATGTTCTTATTGCTACCTTTCCCACTAGCAGCCGCTCCCTCTCTGAAATCTGTAACCAAACTGTCACTGTTAACTGCAGTCTCTCATTCAAATATATCTCTGCACCACTAAATACCTATCTTGCTTGCTCTATAGGACTCACTACTTATATATAAAAAGAGACTTTCCTAGCAAAAAAGACTATTGTATACTAATAAGCTTGCTGCCCAGACTTACTGTTAGAGACTCAGATGATTTCCAGAAGATATGAAATACTGATTCAACCTCCCCCCGATTTAAGAGAGAGCCCATCACTACTTTAACTTTGACATTAGTAGTAGGACTAGGGGCAGCGGGGGCAGGAACAGGAATAGCTTCCTTAGTCACCTCTAACCAACATTATGCTACCCTCAGTGCAGCAATAGACAAAGATTTACAAAAATTACAATCAGGCATGCAGAATTTAAAAGACTCAGTCTCCTCTTTATCAGAGGTTGTTTTACAAAATAGAAGGGGACTAGATTTACTGTTTCTACAGCAAGGGGAATTATGTGCAGCCTTAAAGGAAAAATGCTGCTTTTATGCAGATAAGACGGGTTTAGTTGAGGATAGTCTGAAGCGGGTACGAGAAAGCTTAGAACAACGTAAAAGAGAGAGACAACAACAGCAGTCATGGTATGAGTCTTGGTTTTCCAGTTCCCCTTGGGTGACCACCCTGAGCTCTACCCTACTCGGACCTCTCTTAATATTACTTTTGCTTCTCACTTTCGGCCCTTGTATTTTTAACAGATTACTCACTTTTATTAGAGAAAGAATTAGTGCTGTGCAGATAATGGTGCTTAGACAACAATACCAGCAGTTGGCCCAGGCAGATAATAAATCCACAATTCCATGATTGGAATTATGACAAAGAAAAGGGGGAAATGAAAGATTACCAATAAATACAACTAACCTGCTTCTTTGGCTTCTGTACAATTGCTTGCTTTACCTAGACATAAGGACAGCCATTTTATGAAGGAAAAACATGTTATACGTGACTTTCTGCAGTACGTGACTTTCTGCAACTAGCCGCCCGGGCCCAGATAAGGAACTAGTTAACTGAAATGCTGACCTTTGCCTTAGAAATCTGTGCTTGTTTGCCCACCTGTGCTTGTTTGCCCAACCCCTGTTTGCTCAACCGTAACCCCCTTACCCAATTTCTGGAAAGCCTCCGCTCAGAGACAATTGAACAATGCCTAACCGCAGGGGCCCTAGCTCCCTGCCTGGGGTCACGATCCCTGAGCCGAGGCGACACCCTGACGACATCTGAAGAATCCCTGAGCTGAAACATGTTTGAGATATTTCCGCATGTTTTATGATCTTTCCCTTTAAAACTCCTACCTCCCGGCTGCTCGGGGCTCTTCACCTCTCCTGCGTGAGGACTTCGTGTCGAGCCCCGGTGCACCGGTACAATAAACCTCTTGCGTTTTGCATTGAGAGCTCTCCGTGTGAGTGTCTTTGGGTCTAGTAGACAATCCCGCTTGGGGACCCTCCGGGGGCTCCCCACAGTATATGTGATTTTTTTAAATCTATTTTCTTTTTTTTTTCTGTATAGTGTGTCACTCTAGCCCAGGCTGTCCTGGAGCTCACTCTATGGAAACACAGAAGCTACAAACTATCAGGGATCCTCCTTCTTAAGCCCTGATGATGGCCTCACTTGTGGCTCAGTAGCAGAGGAAGGCTTGCATGAGTCCTGCGGCAGGTTCCTCACAAGTGAGTACATATTTGTACCCATCACTGGTGGACAAAGGCCCTATATAGGAATGTTGACTGATGTACCTGTCCCGTCACAGCATCCATCCAGGGAGACCTTAACTGTGA
>CM070791.1:22455506-22474488 GCA_036346955.1 Dipus sagitta
TCCTGCGAGAGGACTCTGTGTTGAGCCCCGTTGCATCGGTTTCAATAAAACCTCTTGCAATTTGCATTGAGAGTTCTCCATGTGAGTGTCTTCGGGTCTAGTAGACAATCCCATCTGGGGGACCCTCTGGGGTACCCCACATTTGGGGGCTCGTCCGGGATTTCTACAAGACCCCCCGACCTCACTCTGGACCCCTCAGAGGTAAGAGGCGCCTCCTGTCACGTCTGTCAGTGTTGTGTTTGTCTAACCTCGTCTGATCTTGAGAATTCTCAATCTGGGTGCCTTGCTTGAGGGTGTGACAGGTCGGGGCTGATGGGCCTGAGGAACACCACCCAAGCAATCTGGAGGACGCTCTTGATTGCCCGGAGGCGACAGACCCGTTTTCTGTCTCCTATCTGAAGAACTCTGACCGAGTTCTTTTCTGTCGCAAGGCACCATCGGGGTCTAGCCCTCCGCCTTCTGAATCGCTTTCGTTTTTGCCCAGGCGGCGGGCAGGCCAACTCAGTCTTTTTGTTTTCTGTATTTTCCTGTTCATTTTGTTCTTCTACTTTTCCTATTCTCCTCCCAATATGGGACAGACTGTTTCTACCCCTCTGGACTTGACTTTAACACATTGGACTGACGTTAAGACGAGAGCTCATAACTTATCAGTAGAAGTTAAGAAAGGAAAATGGCGAACTTTATGCCAGGGAGAATGGAATTTATTTAATGTGGGATGGCCTCAGGAGGGAACTTTTGACCTAGGTATCATCCAAGCTGTCAAGAAAATTATTTTGCAGGAACCCGGAGGCCACCCTGACCAGCTGCCCTACATTTTTACTTGGCAGGATTTGGTGCAGGACCCTCCCACTTGGCTAAAACCCTGGATCCCCCCCAAACCCACTAACAGGGACTCCTTGCGGTCCGCCACAGTTCTCGTTGCAGGTTCAGAACAAAAGAAGAAGATCTATCCGGATACCCAGACGGACTTACTCCTGTCAGACGCCCCACCGCCCTACCCGCCATCCCTCGCCCCCACAGCTCCACCTAACCCCTCACCCGAAGGAGCACATAGGGGCCCGGTGGCGGGGACTAGAAGCAGACGGGCTCAGACTCCAGATACCGCTATCACCCTGCCCCTTAGGGCTATAGGTCCTCCTCCTCCCCCAGGGCCAGGAGATGACCCGGATCAAAGACCCCTACCACCACTTCAGTATTGGCCTTTCTCTTCTGCAGACTTATATAATTGGAAGGCTAATCACCCCCCTTTCTCAGAGGATCCCTCTAAACTAACTGCTCTCATGGAATCTCTAGTTTTCTCTCACCAGCCCACTTGGGATGATTGTCAGCAGTTACTCCAAACCCTCTTCACAACAGAGGAAAGGGAACGCATCCTGTTGGAAGCCAGGAAAAACGTTCCTGGGGATGATGGACGTCCCACACAGCTTCAGAACGTGATGGACGACGGGTTTCCCTTAACCCGCCCCAACTGGGACTTCAACAACCCTGAAGATAGGGAGCATCTCCGAGTCTACTGCCAGGCTCTAGTGGCTGGTCTCCGGGGAGCCGCGAGGCGTCCCACTAATTTGGCCAAGGTAAGAGAGATTATTCAGGGACCTGATGAACTACCCTCTGTTTTCCTGGAGCGCCTCATGGAGGCCTACCGTAGATATACACCATTTGATCCAACTGCAGAGGAACAAAGGGTATCAGTTCTGATGAGTTTTGTTGACCAGTCAGCACCAGATATCAGGAAGAAGTTACAGAGATTAGATGGCTTAAGTAGATATACGCTGTCGGACTTAGTTAAGGAAGCTGAGAAAGTTTACAATAAGAGAGAAACTGAGGAAGAACGGGAACTAAGAAGAGCAAAAGAGCAGGAGGAAAGGGACAATAGGCGAGATAAGAGACATGAGAGAAATATGACTAAAATTCTGGCCGCCGTAATTCAGGATAGAAAGAACCTAGACAAAGAAAAGCGTAGAGATCATAGGCAGAAACAAAACCAGGGCAACAGACAGCAGTTAGACAAGGACCAATGTGCCTATTGCAAGGAGAAAGGACACTGGATAAAAGACTGCCCTAAAAAGAAACCAAAAGAAATCTTGACTTTGGAGGAAGACGACGAATAGGGGGGACGGGGCTTGGATCCCCTCCCCGAGCCTAGGGTAACCCTTAAGGTGGAGGGGAAACACATTAAGTTCCTAGTGGATACGGGGGCCCAACATTCAGTTCTGCTGAAACCAGAAGGACCAATATCAGACAAAAAGTCTTGGGTTCTCGGGGCCACCGGGAACCAAGAATTTTCATGGACTACCCGAAGAACGGTGGACCTAGGCGTGGGCCGGGTATCCCACTCGTTCCTTGTGATTCCTGGCTGTCCGGCCCCCTTACTAGGACGGGACTTATTGACTAAAATAGGGGCCCAAATCACCTTTACTAAAGAAGGCCCCCATGTCACTGATAAGACAGGAAAGCTTATTCAAGCCCTAACTATGAAGTTAGAAGATGAACACAGGCTATTTGAAACGCCTCAGACTAACTTGGAACTTGATAAATGGCTCACTGAGATCCCTGGAGCTTGGGCTGAAACGGCCGGCATGGGGCTGGCCTCTCACCAGCTACCCATAATTATTAATCTAAAGGCTTCTGCTGTGCCTATATCAGTAAGGCAGTACCCCATGAGCCAAGAAGCTAAAGAAGGGATAAGGCCCCACATATTAAGACTTTTAAAAATGGGAGTGCTAAAAAAATGCCAGTCACCTTGGAACACCCCCCTATTGCCTGTGCGCAAGCCCAACTCTAATGATTTCCGCCCAGTACAGGACCTAAGAGAAGTTAACAGAAGGGTAGAGGACCTACACCCGACAGTCCCCAACCCCTACAACCTATTAAGCTCACTCCCACCTGACAGGGACTGGTACACAGTCTTGGATTTGAAAGATGCTTTCTTCTGCCTACCTTTACACGAGAAAAGTCAGCCCATCTTCACCTTTGAATGGAAAGATCCAGATATGGGGCTCTCTGGACAATTGACTTGGACGAGATTGCCGCAGGGCTTCAAAAATTCACCCACCATCTTTGACGAAGCCCTCCACCGAGACCTGGCACCTTTCCGGGCCTCCAACCCCCAGGTAACGCTCCTCCAATATGTTGGTGACCTTCTTCTTGCAGCTAGTAGCCAAGCTGAATGTGAAATTGGAACAGTTGCACTGCTGAGAGAACTAGCACAGTTGGGCTATCAAGCCTCAGCCAAAAAGGCTCAAATCTGCAAAAGGCAGGTCACCTACTTGGGGTATTCATTAAAAGGAGGGCGGAGATGGCTTACAGAGGCACGTAAACAGGCTGTAGAACAGATTCCTGTTCCAAAAAACAGCCAAACAAGTACGGGAATTCCTGGGATCAGCCGGATTCTGCAGACTCTGGATACCAGGGTTTGCCTCCTTAGCCGCCCCCCTCTACCCCTTAACCAAATCAAACGCGGAGTTTAACTGGGGAAAAGAACAACAGCAAGCCTTTGACAACATTAAGCTTGCTTTGCTAAAGGCACCTGCCCTTTCCCTCCCAGACGTGAGCAAGCCTTTTTACCTGTTTGTACATGAACAAAGAGGCATTGCAAAGGGGGTGCTCACACAGAAACTGGGGCCCTGGAGGAAACCAGTGGCCTATCTATCAAAGAAATTGGATCCTGTGGCCGCTGGATGGCCCCCTTGTCTCAAAATCATCGCAGCAGTGGCGCTGCTTTTTAAAGATGCAGATAAATTGTCTTTGGGACAGACTGTTACTATCATTGCTTCACATGCACTGGAGAGTGTCATCCGCCAACCTCCAGACCGCTGGCTCTCCAATGCCAGGATCACTCACTATCAGAGTCTCCTCCTTAACTCAGACCGGGTTAAGTTTGCTCCCCCCACTCAATTGAACCCCGCTACCCTCTGGCTGGACATGGATCCCACCGTGTTACATAACTGTGGGGAAGTCCTGGCTGAGGTCACCGGAGTCAGACCCGACCTCATGGACCAGCCCCTACCAGATGCTCAGATGACCTGGTTTACAGACGGCAGCAGTTACCTCCTTGAAGGTAAGAGGATGGCGGGAGCAGCTATCGTGGATGGGAGCAGAGTGATCTGGACTAACAAACTGCCAGAAGGAACATCTGCCCAAAAAGCTGAACTAATTGCCTTGACCCAAGCTTTAAACATGGCAGAAGGGAAAAAGGCTACAATATATACAGACAGCCGGTATGCTTTTGCCACTGCACATATACACGGTGCCATCTACCGACAGAGAGGATTACTAACCTCCGCAGGAAAGGAGATTAAAAATAAAAAAGAAATTTTGGACTTACTCGATGCTCTGCATCGACCAGCCAAACTAACTATAGTCCACTGCCCAGGACACCAGAAGGGAAATTCCCTCATAGCCCGGGGAAACAGAATGGCAGATGAGGAAGCCAAAAAGGCAGCTCAGGGAGCTTACCTTTTCCCCTTAATTGAAAGAGAAACTGTTCTCACTGAGCCCCGGCCCTCAAGCTACACAGAACAGGACCTTAAAGATATGGCAAGACTGCAAAAGCATTTTAATGCCAAATCACAGAAATGGGAAACCGAGGCCGGAAAACAGATCCTACCCCGACAACAGGCAAAGGACCTCTTGTCACATATACATAAATTGACCCATTTTGGACCTAAAAAAATAATAGAGACTCTCAAAAAGACAGATTATTACATAATTGGACTTAAGGATATGGCTGAAGAACTGGTAAAGCAGTGTGTACCCTGTCAAAAGGTAAATACACAAACAGTCCCAGCAGACTCAGGAAAGAGGTTTAGAGGGGACCGTCCTGGCTTGGATATGTTATTCCTCCAGCCCTCCTTTCTATGAGGGACTGGCCACTACAGGAAACCTGAATTTTGCCAACAGTACTGCCGATTTGCATTGGAGACCCCCTCCGGGATCTCAAGGGCTGACTATGAGCTTTGTTTCTGGCGTCGGACTATGCCTACTAGGACCTAACATGCTTCCCCCCCCCCCGCTCCCTCTCTGAAATCTGCAACCAGACTGTCATTGTTAACTCCAGCCTCTCATTCAAATATATCTCTGCACCACTAGATACCTATCTCGCTTGCTCTACAGGACTCACTACTTATGTAGAAAAAGAGACTTTCCTAGCAGAGAAAGACTATTGTATACTAATAAGCTTGCTGCCCAGACTTACTGTTAGAGACTCAGATGATTTCCAGAAGATATGGAATACGGATTCAACCTCCCCTCGATTTAAGAGAGAGCCCATCTCTACTTTAACTTTGGCATTAGTAGTAGGACTAGGGGCAGCGGGGGCAGGAACAGGAATAGCTTCCCTGGTCACTTCTAACCAACATTATGCTACCCTCAGTGCAGCAATAGACAAAGATTTACAAGAATTACAATCAGGCATGCAGAATTTAAAAGACTCAGTCTCCTCCTTATCAGAGGTAGTTTTACAAAATAGAAGGGGATTAGATTTACTGTTTCTACAGCAAGGGGGATTATGCGCAGCCTTAAAAGAAGAATGCTAAGCCGGGCGTGGTGGCGCACGCCTTTAATCCCAGCACTCGGGAGGCAGAGGTAGGAGGATCGCCGTGAGTTCAAGGCCACCCTGAGACTCCATAGTGAATTCCAGGTCAGCCTGAGCTAGAGTGAGACCCTACCTCGAAAAACCAAAAAAAAAAAAAAAAAAAAAAAAAAAAAAAAAAAAAAAAGAAGAATGCTGCTTTTATGCAGATAAGACAGGTTTAGTTGAAGATAGTCTGAAATGGGTACGAGAAAGCTTAGAACAACGTAAAAGAGAAAGACAGCAACAACAGTCATGGTATGAGTCTTGGTTTTCCAGTTCTCCTTGGATGACCACTCTGATCTCTACCCTACTTGGACCTCTCTTAATATTACTTTTGCTTCTCCTTTCGGCCCTTGTATTTTAAACAGATTACTCACTTTTATTAGAGAAAGAATTAGTACTGTGCAGATAATGGTGCTTAGACAGCAATACCAGCAGTTGGCCCAGGCAGATAATGAATCCACAATTCCATGATTGGAATTATGACAAAGAAAAGGGGGAAATGAAAGATCACCAATAAATACAACTAACCTGCTTCGTTGGCTTCTGTACAATTGCTTGCTTGAGAAAAAGAAAAACATAGTGTGCTTCATTAGCTCCCATACAATTGCTTGACGTAGGCATAAGGACAGCCATTTTATGAAGGAAAAACAGCTTGTACATGAGGACGTGACTTTCTGTAACTAGCCGCCCGGGCTCAGATAAGGAACTAGCTGGCTGAAATGCTGACCTTTGCCTTTGAAACCTGTGCTTGCTTGCTCAACCGCAACCCCCTTACCCAATTTCTGGGAAGCCTCCGCTCAGAGACAATTAAACAATGCCTAACAGCAGGAGCCCGTAGCTTCCTGCTCAAGGTTAAGATAACCTCACCACCCGGGGCAAACAAACGGCCTAGGCGACATCCTGACGACATCTGGAAAGTCCCTAAGCTGAAACATGTTTGAGATATTTCCGCATACTTGTGGTTTTTCCCTTTAAAACCCCTGTCTAACTGCTCATCGGGGCTCTTCCCTCCTCCTGCGAGAGGACTCTGTGTTGAGCCCCGATGCATCGGTTTCAATAAAACCTCTTGTGACTTGCATTGAGAGTTCTCCATGTGAGTGTCTTCGGGTCTAGTAGACAATCCCATCTGGGGGACCCTCTGGGGAACCCCAGAGTTGGGGGTCCCACCCAGGCGGCCCTTCCCGCCCCTGGCCCAGGTTAAAGGAGAGGGCCACCAGGCCTGGCTCCTAATGCTGTCTTAACCCCAACCTAACAACACTAACCATAACTCTAACCTGTTCCCTGCATTGTAGGTTGAGGCTCTCTCCTACAAAGAATTTCTATTTTCATAGATGGAGGCTTCCACAGACAGAGTCAGACATTCAAACATATTTCCCATTTTCCCAGTGCAGAATCCTCGATTTCCCTTTATTGGGGCAGATCTCTTAATCAAATGCAGATGCTTTCTTATCTACATTAAACTTACACACATTCACTCAACCACTTCCTAACACTGTCGCTTGAAACCTAACCTAACCCTGCCCGTAATCTATACTACTAACTCCTAACATCCTTATCCTAATATTAACTCAACCCTCACCCCAACCTGCCTTTAATCCCCAACCCTCACATTCTCACCCTAACTTATTACACTAAATCCTAAATAGGCCTCCCTGGCCCTATCATTTCCTGACAGCACACCCCTAAGGATGCTTTCATTGACAACAATAGAACACATGCACCTTTGAGAGACACTTCAGATTCCTGCTCAGAACCTGAGAACTTCTATGTATTGTGGATGAAATAATGCAGTCCACCCCAAATCCTCTCAAAGGCCAGAGGATGTGTGTCCACATACAGGTAGTTTTATTTATTTAAAAGGTTTATTTGCAAGCAGAGAGAGACAGAGAGATGGCAGGGAGAATTGGTGCCCCAGGACCTCCAGCCACTATAAACAAACTCCAGATATGTTTTGCTTTATGTGGGAACTGTGTAATTGAAGCCAGGTCATTAAATTTCTTAGGCGAGAACCTTAAACTCTGACCAATCTCTTTAGTCCCATTTATTTATTGATTTATTTTTAATATTTGATTTTGTATTCTAGCCCAGCCTGACCTGGATTCACTATAAAGTCTCAGGCTGGCCTGGAACTCACAACAATTCAACTACCTCTGCCTCCCTAGCGCTGGGATTAAAGACCTGTGCCACTATTCCTTCTTTTTTTTTTTTTCAAGGTAGGATCTAGCTCTAGCCCAAGCTGACCTGGAATTCCCTATGCAGTGTCAGGGTGGTCTCAAACTCATAGCGGTCCTCCAAACTGCCTCCCAAATGCTGAGATTAATGACATGTGCCACCACACCCAGCTTATTTTTTTTTAATATATTGATTATTTACTTGCAGAGAGAGAGAATGTCAGGACCTCTTGCCACTGCAAACAAATTCCAAACGCATGTGCCTCTTTCTATATCTGGCTTTCTGTGGGCTTTGGAGAATGGCACCCAGGCTGTCAGGCATTGTAAACTACTTTAACCACTGCTACCTCTCCAGCCAAGGCTTCCAAGTTTGGGATCCCTTGAAGGGCTCTTCAACACCAAGGTGATTCATGCTTTCTTCCCTTTTGGTCTCAAAACTGTAAGAGACAGGAAGCCAGCACTTCTATGTCATCTGCTCTTTTATCCACTTCAGCTTCAAAAATCAAATGCTAAGATGTCCCTCTCTGAGCTCACCCTCCCAAACTGAAATACTGAAATTGAGTTTTCAAAGTGTGGTTCCTACCCCATCCCTGTAAGTGAACCCAGACCCTAGTCTGCGACCCTGGACTCAACATCTTCTGTTAAGGTAATTCCCAAGCATTCCTCACTGCAAGGGAGGAAACAGCCCCTGCCTTGGAGAGACTATCTGTGAAATCTAAACAGAGATCAAGGCCCACCTTAGAAATACTGGGACAGCATGGGCCCAGCATAATCTACCATCTCCATGTTAAAGTGACAGCACATGCAGCATTGACCAGACACCCCCCAGTGCAGAGTACTAACTTCACTCACCCCTGCTCTTTCCAGGAAAGGCCTTCAAAACCTTCCACTCCTCTTTCTAGGCAATTCCGCGGCCCCTCTATTCTTCTGTGAGCTCTGAAACCACCAGTACCGTGTTTGGCTATAATAAATACTGGGGGTCCAGAGGTCATGGCACATGCCTTTATCTCCAGCACCTCGGAGGCAGGAGTAGGAGGATCACTTTGAGTTCAAAAACAGCCTGGGACTAGACTACAGTCAGTTCCAGGTCAACCTGAGCTACAGTGAGACCCTCCTTCCAAATAAATAAATAAATGTACAAACAAATAAATAATAGATAAATACTGGTTATAAAAGAAACCATGCCCATGAGTTTATACACATACACACACAAACATACTGATTTTTATTTTTTTCAGGTAGGGTTTCAGTCTAGCCCAGGCTGACCTGGAATTCACCATGTAGTAACTGAGATGGCCTTGAGTTCATGGAAATCCTAATGCTGCCTCCTGAGTGCTTGGATGAAAGGCTTGTGCCACCACACCTGGCTCTCAAAGCATATTTCATTGGTGCTGAGCAGATGGCTTAGCAGTTAAGGCACTTGACTGCAAAGCCAAAGGACTGAGATTCGAGTCTCCAGCACCCGCCAGATGCACAAGATTGTTGGTGATGTTCATGGCTTCAGATTCACTGTCCTTTCCTGAACCAAGTCTCTGAATCAGTTGAAAGCCATCTTGATTACCCAGCGCAGGACATGATCTTCGCAGTCCTGGTAGTCGTGGCTCCCTAGACATATCACATCAGTGTGGACCAGGGAGACCGCCCATGGCCAGGTTGGGCAGGGCAGGCTAGAGGACACACAGGGACACAAGGGACCTAAAGCAGCCAGAGGGTGATGGACTCACTGGCGCCCAGTACACTACACCCAACCCAGACTTTTTCTAGCATTTAATCAAGGCTGCCCCAGTAGGGATGTAGGGAGAATGGAAGTACCATTTTACCTGTGTGTCTTCAGTTCAATTCTGCACATCACTGTGATATGAAGCCCTGTCAGTGTCATTTCTTTTACACAATCCATCATAACACTGAGATAAGTGAGACCCTTGATGGTGGCCTCATTGTTGTGGGGATTACTGGAGTCCCAGGAGGGATGAGATGTCCACAAAGATGCAGGAGACTCCAGGGCCATGACCACAACTTTGGGTCCTTGTCCAAGTTATCAATGAATTGAAAAAACACTCAGAAATGGGTAAATTGGGCTGGAGAGATGGCTTAGCGTTTAAGCGCTTGCCTGTGAAGCCTGAGGATGCCAGTTCCAGGCTCAATTCCCCAGGACCCACGTAAGCCAGGTGCACAAGGGGCGCAGGGGTCTGGAGTTCGTTTGCAGTGGCTGGAGGCCCTGGCGCGCCCATTCTCTCTCTCTATCTGCCTCTTGCTCTCTCTGTCGCTCTCAAATAAATAAATGAAAATAAACAAAAAATTATTTAAAAAAAAGAAATGGGTAAATTATGAATCATGAGATTTATTTTAGGAGAGTAAGTAGCTGCAGACATTTCTAGCTGGGTAGCCCAAGACAAATGAAAATTTCCCCTTTCCCAGACTGGCTGGAAAGAAAGAGGAGAGGCAGAGAAATTAACGTGTGCATAGGGAAAGATCTGGGGACACACACAGAGATAGACAGAGATAGAAATAGCAGGAAAGCACCCAAATCAAGGCAGGAAGAAATTCCCTTTCCCTAACCCTAAACCTAACTTTGAAACCCCTGACCATAAACTTTACACTAGCCCAAACCTTAGACTTAATCTTACCCTTTACAAAAACCCAAACCCTAATCCTACCTGTAGTACTAACCCTAACCCTAAACATAGATATTGCCCTAGCCTACCCATAGCTCTAACCCTATTTCTAACCTACCACTAAAACTAGCCCTAACTCTAGGCCTAGCCCTAACCTTAAACATAACCCTTACCCTAACCCAAATCCAACCCTAACAGTAAATCTGACTCTAACCCTAACTATAGCCATAACCCTAAAACACAACCTGAACTCTAATCCTAAGCAAAAAAACTTAACCTAAGGATAACCCTAAACCTAACAGCCCTATTTCTCACTCTAACTATAGTAGACAGCTTCAGGTTCGCGGAGATGAACTTCCAGACCAAGCACAGTTATTGAGGAAGGGATATTTATTGAAGCTTACAGATCCAGGGGAAGTTCCATAATGGCAGAAGAAACTGGCCTGCCTTCACTGGACCAAGCAGAGAGTGAGAAGCAGAAATCAAAAGTCACACAGCACAGCACACTTCAGCATCTCCAGCTAGGCACACTTTGCATATCTTTAGACTGAAATCCCAAACCCACCACCGCACCTTAAGCTCCTCCCAGTGACACTGCTTCCTGCCAGGTGACTGCAGATGCAAATTACAAACTAATAAAACACTGAATATAGTGGGGGCCATCTATTCAAACTACCACACTAACATGAACAATCTTAATATTAACCCTCAAATTAACAATTCTAAACTTAACACTTACAATCCTAACCACAACCTTAGCAATCTTAATAGTAACCCTAAATTTAACCATTCTAATCTTAACACTATAAATCCTAATCCTAACCTATCCCTAAAACTAAGTCCTAACCCTATTAACAGTGAACCTAACCCTAACTTCTAACCCTCCTAAATTTAACAATTCTAATCTTAACACTACAAATCCTAATCCTAACCTATCCCTAAAACTAAGTCCTAACCCTATTAACAGTGAACCTAACCCTAACTTCTAACCCTAACCCTGACCTTAACAATACTAATCCCAACAACCCTAGAACCTTAACCCTAACCTTAACGACCCTAACAAAAAGCATCATTGTACCCATAACCCTAACCCTAGGCCTCACCCTTACCCTACAATAACTAACCATAGGGCAGATTGAAACCATAATTCTAACCCTAGGCTTAACTAAAACCCTAATTTCTTTTTTCAAGGTATGGTTTCACACTAGCCCAGGCTGACCTGGAATTCACTATGTAGTCTGAGGTTGGCCTTGAATTCACAGCAATCCTCCTACCTCTGCCTCCCAAGTTCTGGGATTAAAGGCGTGTGCCACCATGCCTGGCAAAACCCTAATTCGTATCCTACAACTAACCCTAATGCTAACAACCTTAACCCTAAACCTAACACTAATCACACTACCCCTAACCCTAGGCCTCACCCTAACCCTAAACCTTAACAATAACCCTAACCCTATGCCTAAGTGAAACCTTAACCCTAACCCTAGGCCAAACAGAATCTCTAACCCTAACCCTCAACCTAACTGAAACTCTAGCCCAAATGCAGGCCTAATTGAAACCCTAACCCTCACATTCCTAATCCTGATCCTAACCCTGACCCTGACCCTGACCCTGGAACTCACTAAAGCCAAAACAGAACACAGCACTGCCCTCCCCCCAGGGCATGGTGGCCCCTCCCACACTGCAGCTGCTCCCCTGGACCAGGGAGGCCCATGAGCCCAGGCTGGCTTGAGCTCATGTGATTCCGCTGCCTCAGCCTCCACAGTGCTGGGGTGAAAGGTGGAGTCTGACGAGCCCAGCTTAGGCTTTTTTTTGAAGTGAGGTCTGAAAAACCACTCAGATCTCACAAGTGAGTACATATTTGTACCCATCACTGGTGGGCAAAGGCCCTATATAGGAATGTTGACTGATGTACCTGTCCCATCACAGCATCCATCCATGGAGACCTTAACTGTGAACAGGCCTCAAATGATGGACAGTGTGGAGGATATGAGAATATTCTACTGAAATGACAGTAGCTTTAGCTATTTTCCACCTGTGCTGGCTCCCCCGTGACCTGACTCTACATGAACCCAGGGAGCAGCTTTGAGTGGCACCTGAGGGGAGATGACTTGTACTTTGCTATGGGCATCCACCAGCCTCCTGGTTTCCAGAGAGGTCAATAAGCCATGAGCTGCCACGTGGAACCACCAGAGGTTCTGACTCCTGTAGGACTCTGTTATGTTTCCTTCCACGTCTGTTGTCCCCACAGTGGCCAACCCAGTACATGCCTCTTCTCCATTTCCCACTGGGGCATCCATAAAGTCAAAACTCAGAACAAAGTTCAACTATCAGAAGAAATTGTCTAGGATAACCTCATAAACTCTCACTATCCATACTCCTCTTCATTTGGCTACTGGCTACCATTTCCTGCTCCTCCCTCTATCCACAGGGATCTATGCTCATCTGTATTGCTGCAGCCACCCATTCCTGTGTGGTGCCCCTGCTTGTACCATCTGTGGGCCACACATCCACAGAGATGGGAGTGTCCCTTCCACCACTTTGTCTGGTTTGGCAGTTGGGTGGTGCACTAGGGAGGGCTTAAACTAGCATGTCTATCACATTTTCTTATATCCAATTTACCTGCTAAATCAGAGGCTAAGAGGCAGAGCACACTTCACATGCCCTTTTCTCATTGTAATTCCTCTTTACACACAGGAGTTTGGTCAGGGCAGCCATCTAGGTCTCTGTAAAACAGTCTCCAGCAAGTTAGCCTAAGGACAGCCATTTTCATGTTACTTACACATGCCCTGCAAAATAAAAGTCAGCAAAAGCAGGTTCTAAGACCAAGTACCTAAAAACAGGGATATGGGTTGTAGGCTAGACAACTGGTAAAATATGGAAGTTTTTTTAAGGCCTCAAGCTATCTGCAAATTTCTGTGTATGTAACCAGGATTGCTTGCCTTGCAGAATTAAAGCAAATAATGAAAATATTGGGGGATTCCCAGAAAATATTGGGAACTTTACAAACCATTTTAAATAATTTTTTTTTTTTTTTTGCCTTTAAAATGCTGCTAAACTCAATAATCAGGGCTGCATTTAGGAACAAATTCTAAGTTCCATGCAGTTGCTGGGCAGCTAATAAAAAGACTCTCTCCCTTTGAAATCCTCCTGGAACTGAACGGATAACGTCCTCCACATAGACCAGCTGACAAAAAGAAGCCATTCTGCATGCAATTCAATGGGAGAGAGAGAAATCACCAGTGAAGATACTCAACATTGGACACTGCAAGCCTTATATTTGGCCAGCCAGGCCAAATGAGCCAATGGGTGCAATAGTGACACATCTGCTATGGGGGAAACCAACTGACCTCTAATTTACTGGAGGCCTGCTCCATGGGAGGGAATACATACCTGACACTGAAAACTTTAAACAGGGGTAGTCATGAGCCCTAGGGGTGTAACACCTGCTGCTGTCTGGCTAAATGTATATACTATGCTTATCAAACTGCCCAGTAAGCACTTCTCTTAATGTTAATTCCCTTATATTAATGCTACTCTCACTTTTGGTAGAGAATCTTCTCTTTTCAGATGGCAGTGACCTTGGGGAGCCCCAGAAGGCATCATGGCGCTGGAATGAAGTGATAGGAGTGCTCAGCACTGCAATATCTCTATCACACCTCCCAAGGCTCAAGGTCTATTGCGGAAGAGGTGGCAGAAAGAATGTAAGAGCCAAGGGAAGGGTAGGACTCCTTACAACAGTGCTCCATCCAGCCAGACACAAAGTGGCCTGGATATCCATGACCTCACAGTGCCTGACACTACCTACATAAGACCATCATAATAGCAGGAAAAGATCATGACATCAAAACAAGAGCGGCTCACTGAGATGGGGAGGATATGTGATGGAGAATGGAGTTTCAGAGGGGAAGGTGGGGGGAGGAATGGCATTACCTTGGGATATTTTTTATAATCATGGAAGTTGTTAATAAAAGAAATTGAAAAGAACAAAAAAGACTCTCTTTAACATCTTAGTCTTGAGGTCTTGGTCATTAATTCGAACTCGCAACATCTGCTGCATCACTTATTACCTATACCTATAGTCAAGTGACCTCTGCTGCAGCTAGACCACACTCTTCATCATCTTGTTCCACACTCAGGGTCTTGATTGTTTCCTTTAGACAGTCAGCCATTTTCAGGATATCCCCATACTCACCAAGAAGACCTCACTTTTCAAAGAAGTATGCCACTTAGAGGAAGACAGCAGCCCTGGGAGTCCTTCCACAAACACTCTTCCTCTTGAGAGATCAGTCTTAGTGCCATGTCTTACTGCCCATAGCATGACGATGTAAGTGCCATCACCACAGGCATGCATACCACATGGGCAGGGACAGCCACGTCAGTAATGCAGGACTTTGGGTCCAGGGAGGGATTTAATTCCACAAACATGCAGGAGATTCCAGGTCGGTGGACCCTAATTGAAAAAGAACAGACTCAGGTGCAGATTATGAATTATTCAGTTAACTTTAGGGACAGTTAGTGAAGGGTTAATAGTCTTGCCTGAAAACTAAAGGGAACTAAAGAGTTAATAAATGTCCCTAAAGCTCATAGGCAATAAAAGAAACAACTGAGGCATTTGGCTTGGCACTTTTCCCTGACTGATGTACTCCCCTTAGCCTAGATGGTCTTGAAGGACCAAAGACTATCTGAGTATCCTCCGTTAGACATTCCTGGCTGAGGAAGCCTGTTCTGAAGAAGGACACAAATGGTTACAATTTTCTTATCAACTACACCTGGTCCAGTCTGTTTTTCTTAGGATCCTCCTTATAAACCTGCACCCCAGCCTGGCTCAGTGCTTCAGCCTCCATCCTGCGGGAAATCTCCTTTCCCTCCTTTCCCTCCTTTCCCTCCCTGTTTCTCTAAACAGTCTTTCTGTAGAGATCAAAGTATGGTATTCTCTTTTGCTTTTCTCTTACACTTTCCTTAACAGCTAGGATTGGAGGGAAGATGGATAACATGTGTACTCTAGCACCTCTGGGATAGAAGCCTCCAGAGAGTGCACACCCACATTGAGGTGGAAAGTAAACAAGAGTGCCCAAGACAAAAGATGTCCCCCATACTGGGGGTCAGAGAAGACGAAGGGACAGTAAGGACTCGGAGCTTAAAGACAGATCACACATGTAGTACACAGGAAAGCACACAACAAGACAGAAAAGGACACAGACACAAAGAAATGATCCCCCTTACTCACATGTGTCAAGAAGGATCCAGAGGTAGCAGAGATTTACACAGAGCACACCAGGCCCATGTGTAGATCAAACATCCACTCAGGATGAGACTAGTCATCAGACTCAGGAAGGGAATTGAGAGACCTGATTGGTTGAAGACTGAAGGTGTGCTGACCCCTGAAAAACTTGAAGAAGAGGCAGGAAGCTGTCACAGGAGTGGCTGCTAGCAGGCATCTTAAATGAGACTGAGTCAGACCTGGGTTCTAGTTCAGCCAGGGCAGGCATGGTGGCATCTCATTGATCCTGTGTCCCCAGCTGACAACCTATTAAAAATAGCTCTCTTTCCCCGATTCTATACCATCAGGACTTCTGTGCATACTCCACAGTCAGGATCAGTTCTATGCCTTGCCAAGACCATGTAATTACTCCTGGAAAATCACCTTTAGACCTGCCAGGTTCCTGTACAGGTCCAAGTGTGGCATAAAACATTTTCACTCAGGAGACAAGAACAGTGTCTTTCCTCTAGGCAGGGAACCGGCATTAGAACAACATACAATTGCACCAAAACCAGAATCCAATGAGTTTATTGGGGTTACTCACAGAGCAGGGCGAGGGTTCCTTGAAGGACCATGGGTGACTCAAAGGCAGCCATATCACCAAAAAGCGCACCCAGCCCAGGTGAGGACTCCTGGAATCTGCCTGTCTGGAGCTCACTGCAGGACCTGCAGACAGCTCAGCTGCTGGGAGAACCTCCCCAGCAGTGGTTTTCCTGATTACAACCCTAGGGAGAAAGCTGGCCACCTTCTAAGTTTCAGCTCTGCCAGGCTGGCTGCACTCCTGCTTCTCCATCCTCCTCCAGGAGAGAATGTTCAGTTCAGAGAAAATTGCTACCCGGCCCTGTCAGTCCACCCCTCAGAAGTCCTTTACTAATCCTATCACCTTGGGGAGTGGTCCTGCGACCTGGTAAGTTACTGCATCCCCTGACTTGACCTCCTGAGTGTCCTGAGCCTCCCTCCTCCCAGCAGGTGTGAAACTTCAGTCTGGAAGAATTTACCATGCAATATGAGAAAAGTGCTAAGCACTAGGAAGAGCTAATGTAAAAATGCCTCCCACAGACAGCAGCTCACTGTTCTCTTCACCACAGGACGTCTCCATGGAGCTGGGTTCTCATACAAGTGACAGGTGACCACTGCCACCAACAGCAGCTGTGACCTTAGCTAAAACCTAACGACCCAGGTTTGCTTCCCCAGTACCCAAAAAATCAAGATCCACAAAAGGGGCACATGCGTCTCGAGTTCATTTCAGCGGCTAGAAGCCCTGGCTTCCCTATTCTCATTCTCTCAGTGTGTCTTTCTCTCTGCTTGCAAATAAATAAAAATATTGTTTTTAAAAAAGAATGGGAGCCGGGCGTGGTGGCGCACGCCTTTAATCCCAGCACTCGGGAGGCAGAGGTAGGAGGATCGCAGTGAGTTCGAGGCCACCCTGAGACTCCATAGTGAATTCCAGGTCAGCCTGGGCTAGAGTGAGACCCTACCTTGAAAAACCAAAAAAAAAAAAAAAAAAAGAATGGAAACACAGAGACAATATACAGCCAGCAGCGAAAGTAACTTCAGAACAGAGTCCTCCTGAGAGGTGGCTCAGAACTGTCCACATCCCAGGGGGAAGGCAGCTTGGATGAGAGTTGACAGTCACTGTCTCTGAGCGTCCCTCTGTCCTCTCCTGTTCTCCATTGAGAGAGGGTTGGTCATTTGTCCAGATGATATCCCGCGTCTCAGTGTTGGTGACTGGTCATGGTCCCAAGCACAGCAGAGCTGGAGTTTGACCTTCAGACCCGCGTTTACCTGCACAGAAGAGAGTTTCCATCAGGGTCTCTGAACCCACGTCACTGCGGGGAAAAGACAAAAAAAAAAAAAAAAAAAAAAAAAAAGTCAAACCCAGGCAATTTGAGACATAGGCTGTTTGGAAACATAAAGAAAAATATATGGGCATCCCTGTCTGGAATCTTATAATAAATTTAGAGGGCAGGTTATTTGAAATTACCGTGTTTTGAATGTTATAGAAAATTTATAGCAAAGCTTATATAGTAAGCAAGTCTCTCTAACCACGGAGACATCTCCACAGACCCAATTCCCACAAGGCTCTTTTTACAAATTATAAAAGGAAAACTTGTGCTGCTAACGGCCCCCTCCACGCGGGACGAGGCCGCGGGTCTGGAGGACAGGAGGACACAGTCCCGGGTCAGGCCGGGGAGGGTCCGCGGTGGGGAAGCCCAGCATCAGGGATTCCCCATCTCCTGGACTTTCTCTTCTCCAGCCACCAACCCCACTCGGCTCCTTCCGCCCGGACACTGATGACGCGGTTCCGCTGCTCGCTCTCATTGGTCAGGAGTAATAAAGGGACTGCTAACGCGCCGGAATGCAGAGGTGAAAAACCCCGGCTAGACCGCTGCTACACTAATAAATACATCTAACCTGCTTCTTTGGCTTCTGTACAATCGCTTGCTTAACAGTGACTTTCTGCAACCAGCTGCCCGGACTCAAGTAAAGAAATAGTTAACTGAAGTACCGGCCATTGCCTGTGCATACCTAATCTCTGAAAAGCCTCCGCTCCCTGGGAAGCCCCACGCCTAGCTGCAGGGGCCCTAACTCCCTGCCGAGGTTAAGATAACACGGCCGGCTGAGGAGACATCCTGAGCTCATGTACAAGGTCAAGATAATACGGGAACAGCACGGACCGGGCGACTGCCTGGTGACGTCTGAAAAGTCCCTGAACTGAAACATGTTTGAGATATTTCTGCACGTTTGCCTTAAAAATCCCTACCTCCCGGCTGCTTGGGGCTCTTCACCCCTCCTGCGTGAGGACTCAGTGTCGAGCCCCGGTGCGCACCGGTACCCCCAATAAAGCCTCTTGCTATTTGCATCTAGTGGTCTCGTATCGGTCTCTGGGTTCTCGGGTCTCTTCCTGGGGAAAGAGACCCCCCCTCAAGGGGGTGTTCTTTCAGAGGGTCCCCGAGTGCAGTGCAGGAGCGACGTCGCCCCGCATGCTGCTCCCGGTGCTTCTGGCCGCCCCGGGCCCGAGCGAGACCTGGGCGGGTGAATGCGGGGTAAACGGAGGGACGGACATGGCCTAGGGCCCGAGGACGCCGCGCGTCGGCCCTCGCGCAGACCCTCCCTGGGGGTCCCCGCCGGGTGGCCCCGCCCCTCCCGCCCCGCCCCTGTCCGGGATCCGCGTGGGAGTGGGCGGGGTCTCAGCGTCCGTCCTCCCCAGGCGCCCACTCTGCGCCAATTCCACACCGCTGTGTCCCGCGGGGAGCCCCGGTTCACCTCCGTCGGCTACGTGGACGACACGCACCTGGTGCGCTTCGACAGCGACGCGGGACGCCGAGGATGGAGCCGCGGGCCCCGTGGAAGCGGC